>PVIH01018083.1:0-39665 GCA_004025045.1 Sigmodon hispidus | reverse complement strand
GTCTTGGGAGGGACACAGTGGAGCACAGTCTGTCTTGTGAGTAACACAGTGGAGCACAGTTTGTCTTGGGAGTAACACAGTGGAGCACAGTCTGTCTTGGGAGTAACACAGTGGAGCACAGTCTGTCTTGGGAGGGACACAGTGGAGCACAGTCTGTCTTGAGAGGGACACAGTGGAGCACAGTTTGTCTTGGGAGGGACACAGTGGAGCACAGTCTGTCTTGGGAGTGACACACCACTGTCTCTGTTGCATTATATTCTTCACAGTGCTGCTAATGTGTGGACAACTACTGTAGGCATGGCTGTCTGAATGTAGGGCTTATTCAGGTGCATTGGTTAGAGTTAATGAGAAAATGGGAAGACAGGTCAGATGAGACCTAAAGAGAGTCTGAGAACTACGTTATAGTTTGCTTTCCAAATGCTCCAGCTGGGGTCACCTTCCCTCCTCTGTCCTCCATAGAAGCCATTCAACACCAGCCATACCCCATAAACAGCAGCTTCACTAAGAATACATTCTTCCCACCCCAGAATCCCTAGATTCAGGGAGCTTTCCTGGCTGTCTTGTTTCTTCCCATTCTACTGTAGAGCAAGCCCTTCAGGGTTTTGGCTACTGATCTTTGTACCTGAGAAAAGGTTAGAGATGATTAGGAAAATGGGGTCTAATCTACCTATCTGAGTTCTCTGCACTCACTTTCAATAACTTAGCTTCAACTGCTGTCGAATATTATTTAAAAACAACTTAGTACCAATCATCTTTTGGAGATTTATATAGCTACTCTAAACACATAAATCTACTTTTTCATATGTCACTTTCCTTCAGATACTGTTCGTTCATGAAGCACCATATGGAACAAAAAATATGTGGCAACTTATTGAATGAGAACATTTTGTCAAAAAAATATTTTTGTTCCCATGCAGCAATGTTTCCATTAAATTGCTTCTAAATATGCAAAAAAGAAAGAAAACCATCAAAGTGGCAAAAGAATGCCCCAAGGAGTCTATAAAGTATGAAAAACAGGAATATTATTTTGATAATAAAAAACAGATATGAATGTTTGTTCTTCAAACTCCTTTTTTTACAAGTGTCTTTTTTTTTCTAAATTAAGTCACATGTTCTGGTTAACACACAGTACTACTCTAGAGTCAGGCATTTATATGAAGGGACAGTTGTCCAGTCTCTGAACCACACCCCTTTATATCAGGGAACCCAGCCATCAGACATCCTGCAGCATCTGAGGTCTCACATCAAATCCAACTTGTTATTGCTCTCAAAGTTTATCCCTACAAATGTGAAATACTGAAGCTCTGAAAACTTACTGTGCATGCAAATCACTGCATGTTTTATTAAGTGTAGGTTCTGACTCAGCCGCTCCAATCGTACAATCTAAGATACACCATTTCTAACAAATCCCTGGGTGAACTAAAAAAGATGTTCATCCTGTACATAACAAAGTTCACAGTATCCAACCACGGCCTGTCTATCTCCCTCCAGAGACTTTTCCTGTCTCTTTTTTAACAAACTGATGTAAAAAATCAGCCTAGTGAGCTCTATAATAACCCCAAACCAAACTTATTATGTTAGTTTGCAAAGTGATTCAGCCAGTTATCCACACTACAATGTCAATTTCAGGTCTCTGATCTTAGCATCCCATCAGTCTGAAGAACATGTTCTATGTATTTTCCTAGTAATTGCTTTGCCAAAGAACATGAGATGTAAATTTCAAAACCAAACCCTTGTCTCCTATCTGGATGCTCAATGGCCTATGTTTCAGACAGTCCCAGGTTTAAAGATTAGTTATTAGATATGCAAGTAATACCGAGGTGGGTGAGGTGATTCCTACCTACAAATCTCTACACCTGGGAGGCTCAGACTGGAGCACTATGTTGCAGGCCAGCCTGGGCTACAGAAATGAAAGAAAAGGGTTATAATGACCATATTTGACAGAATTCAAGATAGACATTTTCTTTCTGTACTCTAGTTATGTGGGAGAAATAAGATATATTTTAATTATTAAAATGTATGTATTTGGGCTGAGAAATTAGCTTAGTTGGGAAAGAGCTGGCTTCATAAACATGAGGACCCATTTTTTATCTCCAGAACCTGCGTAATAAGCTAGTGGTGATGGCAAATGCTCACAGTCTCAGCACGGAGCTGAGATAAATAGCTTTTACACATAAATGAAAGTTAGACAACAAGCCAATATGAGTCTTTTTTTGGTTGTCTTGATAATTTTGAAAACAGGCACTAAAAATCAGTTAATAGCTTTATTAAGTGCCAGCTACTTTGAGAAATTGGCCAGTATCATTCACAAATTGGAATATGTGTATGTTCAGGTGGTTTCACAGATGTCTGTGAATGTACACATGCATGTGTTTGCACATGTGTATGGAGGCAAAGCAATTACTAGGAAAATACATAGGAAAGGTGAAAGATGGAGATACACAGACCTTAAAAGCTAGCCAGGCCAATGACAGCCTGATACAAACAAAAAGGGGTCTCCATACACATGTGCAAACACATGCATGTGTACATTCACAGACATCTGTGAAACCACCTGAACATACACATATTCCAATTTGTGAATGATACTGGCCAATTTCTCAAAGTAGCTGGCACTTAATAAAGCTATTAACTGATTTTTAGTGCATGTTTTCAAAATTATCAAGACAACCAAAAAAAGACTCATATTGGCTTGTTGTCTAACTTTCATTTATGTGTAAAAGCTATTTATCAATGAATAAAATATATTAAGGAAACTATACACATATATGTAACAACAATTAAAGAAATGGAAGCCACAAATTTGAGAGGCAGAAAGGGACGGGGTACATGGACTGAGGCTGAAGAAAGAAATAAGAGGGAGAGATTGTATAATTACATTTTAATTTAAAAAATCAAAAGACAAAGTAAGTTAACAATTTACCTTTATACATATACACTAAAAATTGCTGATTTTGCCAGTTTTTTAAGAGTGTGACCCTGGTAGGTCAACTACTTCAGTGGAAAGCCTCTCACCTAGGAGTGTATTCTCAGGACAAATTGGACCTGGTGGGTTATCTAAAAATATAAAAAGAAAGGGAACATAAAGTTTAAGGGAATGAAATGATCAGATTAGGTCTAGGAGGAGCTAGGAGGGGGCTGGAGGGTTTATAATCAAAGGAATTGCATTACATTGTCAAATAATTAATAAAAATATATTTTAAAACATTTTAAATGTATTGGAATCAGTGGGAGGTTTCCAGCATGCTACCTCTGAGATAGATATATTTTCAGATCCTATGCTGAATTCCAACCACAGCCCAATTTCAGAGCTCTCACCCAGATCCAAGGAGGAAGGTAGCATTTGTGCACAGAACCCTTTTGAGACACAATGACTACATCCTAATAGCAGCCTAGTGACCTTCATCATGACTTGAAAGGCCACAGGAATAAACCTGTTTCACCATCAGCCAGGCAGCTGCTTCTTGTTGCTCCTTGCAGGTCCACGCAGTAATGCCTCACAGACCTCAGAACATCTTTCTTCACAGACACTATTGCTCAGAGAAAACTGGATATTCTTAAATGTCTTTTGGGGGCTGAAGCCATTCTAGATCTGTACCTCATTCATTGTAGGCCTCTTGTCTGGGTCAAATGTGCCAAGCACCCTTACAACTTCTGGGCAACTAAAAAGAAGATGGAAGACACTCAGCCTTTTCTTCTTAGGTCAAAGAGAGAACCATAATAGTCCTCCTCCAACTGCCTTGGTTACTTTTTGACTATTTTTAAGTTTTTATTTAGATACCATAGATCACCAACAATACCAGTAATTACCAGACATACAAGAAGCTCTTCAATCCAACCATGTCACATGAGAGAAGTGGCCACAGCAACAGTGAGTGACACAAGCATTTGGACAGTCACCATTGTTAAAGCTTCTGCATGTGTCAGTTCTGATGACTCCCCTGTGGTAGGTGAGGGACTGGGAATAAACCCATTTCACCCACAAGGATGCTGAGCCTCAAAGATTCAGTGTTTTTAAGTCCATGTAGCTAGTAAATGGCAGGGCCATGGTTTGCATTTAAACTTTAATAGCAAATCCCCAAGCCCAGTTTTGATCCTAGAATTAACAGGAAAGGTCTCAGCATACTTTTTGTGCATGGCAATCCTAAATCTTCATGCTTTTTTCTAGGCCCAAGCATGTTGACTTTAAAATTGGAAAGGATACAGTCATAATCTAATCTGGGGACAGTGTGTGCTTCAGTGAAGGCTTTTGGGGGACAACACACAGAAGGCTTTCTGGGAACAGCACAGAAAATAAAGGGGAAGCTGACTGTGAGAAGTTCCAAATTCCCACCCTTCTCAACTTGCCTCTACTCGTTTCTGTGTTGTACATTGTGATGCAATCTTAAATGCAGGGCCAGGGTAAAGAGCACCAAGCTAGGAATCCACTTTTGATGGAGATTAACGTAAGACTCCAGTTTCATCATTCAGAAAAAGCTGCAGTGGGGACCGAATAAAGTTGTGTGATGATGTTCTGTGAGTAGGGTCACCGGAGAAAGGGTCTCTCAAATACATGACTTTGATGGACTAGTTGGGCGGGGAGTGGGTACAGGATGCGTAGTTTGGATGAGTAAGACCAAGGGGAAAGGTCAATAATTCTCTATAGAACATGCTGTAACCTGTGGAAAATTCCCCAAGAACCAGCCTGCCCTGGGAAAGAACTTGAATGTTCCCCAAAATTGAACATTTTTTTTTTATTTCCCCATTAGGAAAGTTGGCATCACCAATGAAGACTCTTTGGGGAAAGGAAGTGTGTGTGGTCTACTAATATTTAGCCCATCTCCCAGAAGGACCAGGGAAAGAGCAATCTTAGAATCTACCTCATGGGAATAAACCACAGACTGTTTCCTGGACTGATAGCCTGGGAGTTAAGCAGACATCAAAAGTGTCTTTAAGAAATCCATGTATCATGTAAACTAAAATTCAATGCTGTGAATAATGATCTGAGAAAGCAGTATGCTGAAGTAGAGGGGACATAGAGTCTGGATATGATCTGCAATCTATCAATTTTGTTTATTTGTTTAATGAAGAGTGGACTTGCTTTCCTTTGTAGGAATATGGACTTTGAATCTATCCATACATCACATCACATCTTGTTATTCTCAGTCTCTGAATTTAAGAAATAGACATCAATAAAACAAGGAGCAGGGTCAATATCAAAGTAAGAGCTAATATATTTGGATTTTGGGATTTGCCCCAGATGTATAGAAAGATGCAATCCCTAATTCACCTTTTCCAAAGACTGGGGCAAATTCTAGCCAAAAAGTCTCACAATTACAGCTGCCTGTTCATATTCCCTTAACAGTCACTCAGCAATAAAGAACCACAAGGGCCTGAAAAGGGTTCTGACCAACTATCATTCTGTTGTCATTCTCCAGTTTGAGTACCTATCCGGGTAATGCTGGCTTGATGGAAAGAGGTCAGTGATGTCCTTCCCATCCTATATCATGAAACAGTTTTAAGAACACCAGTGTATGTCTTTTTTAATGGCTTGGTAGAATTGTTTTGAGATTCTATATCATCCTACTCACAATGGCCATTGATGGAATATTACTCATCTGTTAAAAACATTGACATCATAAAATTTGCCCACAGGGTAGGGTGGATGGAGAGACTATTAGGAAAAACAACTCAGATCAGGGACATCTCTGGGATAAAGTAGAAACCTAGTGCAATGGAAACCCCCAGGAGTCTATGAGGGTGACCCTAGCTAGGATTCTTAGTGTGGAAGATAAGGAGCCTCAACTGGCCAACTCCTGTAACCAGAAAAGATTTCCAGTGGATGGATTTGTGAAAATATATTCAATAAAAATAGCCTGAAATATCAGAGGACAGAGCCAAGCCATGAGGTCAGAGAGTGGTGACTCCCCTCTTTAACCCCAGCACTTGTGAGTCAGAAAGCCTCTGCATCTCCATGAATTCAATGTCAAATAGAGCCTGGTAGTGATGGCACACACATTTAATCTTAGCTCTAGGAATGTTGAACCAGGAAGGGGATGATTTAGAACAAAATATGTATGGAAATGCCATCATGAAACCCATTATTTCATATGCCAACTTTGCAGGGAGGGATTAACAAAATAAGTGTCTGAAAAACAAGCCCAAGAGACAATAAGCACAGTTCAGATGCCCTTTGACTCTGCTGCTCTTCTAAGAGCTGTGAAAACTACTGCAGGAGGAGCATCTTGGTGCCAGCAGTGGCTTGAAGTGCCACCAAACCTTCCAAAGTTGTCAAGGCTTCCTCCACTCCTTTGACCTGTGTAGAAAGGATTTCAATGTCCTCCTATTCTCAGTCCCACATTAAGTATCTGGATTCTTTTTTTTTTTCATGAACAAGCTTTACATCACAAGATTAATTTATGTCCCATGAAAATATTCCTTAATCTCAAAGTTTTCTAGAAATGTCTTATTGGAAGTGAAGTTAGAAAACAGTAGTTTATTTAGCCCCAAAACTTTTGGCAGCTAGCCTGAGCACATAGGTTAGAATTATGTAACTCTGCCCATCACAAAGACTTCTCCTCTGGAGCTAAATATTTTGAAATAGTTCTTGAGCAGATTGCAAGGGACTTTAGCACTGTCAGGTGTTCTCAGTGCAGCCTGGAATGTGTGATACTATGCATGGGGCTTTCTTAATGCCTCCTAATTTGGGGTACATTATAACAAACAAAGGAGTTCTGCCCTACTCATCAATAGGGCTTTTAGTAATAATTACCAATCAAAGGTGGATATGAAGAGGGAAAAGCTCACTTATGAAGATTCTCTGATGAGAGGTTGTCATTCTCAGGAAGACAAGTGATGAGATCTATGTAAGCTACTGGGACCACCTAATATTGTAGTGGGATTGTGTTCTGTTCTGTTGTAAATAATTGTCCTGCCTACTGGTTTAATAAAAAACACTGATTGGCCAAAGGCAGACAGGAAGTATGGGTGGGGCTACCAGACTAAGAAAACTCAGGGAACATCTCAGAGCAGAGAGAGATGCCATAGAGATGCAATGGAGACATGACGATGAGACGGCAGCAGATGCAGAGGAAAGAAGTTGAAATGCAGCTCTGAGAAAAGGTATTGAACTGCATGGCTGAACAAGATAAGAAAAATGGGCTACTTTAAGGGTAAAGAATTAGCAAGTTATATATACCTGTGCCTTAGGCTGGTCAGTGTAAAATTAATATAATTGTCTGTGTGATTCTGTGATTCTATGGGACTGCCAGACTGCTGGACTGCAGGTCAAACCTCTGGCCTAGACCCAAAAGTCCAGGCCAGAAAACAATTACAACATAATATTGTGGCAAAGTTCTTTAGTCTGTCATAGATCCAGAACATTCTCTGATCCTCACTGAATCTGAATAAGTATCTTTAGGCCCTGGGTAGGCTGGCTTTTACATCAAAATTCTCTGATATAGTGATTACAGTACCCAGACCTCACTGTAAACCTATAGAATTACACTGGCAGCAGGGGGCTGGGGGTGGGGGTGGGAAGATGGGAGGGTGCTCAATGTGCCTCAGGCACCTTGGTAAGAACTGCTGAGAAGCCAACTGGTTTAGGAATTTAATCTGCAAGTTACTGAGATAGGGTGACCCTTTCACTTAGTCTTGGTTTGGAGTATACTTGGAGTCATCAGAGGTAACTAAGACAAACTGAAATTAGAGAAGCGTTTCTCCAAGAGTATTTCCTGGAAAATTGATCCTTATATCATATCAATGAAGAAAAAATTCTATAATCAAAGAAGTTATTAAACTGTACAAAGTGGTGAAGTAGCCAGCCCTTGGGTCACTACAGTATTGATACTCACTGTGCTAACATGTGACAGGCTATCACATGTGGTATAGAAGGTACTGACTCATGGTGGAGACTACAAATCAAGGGGTTGATTTGATATTGATATTGATTTTCCTCTTCAGAGACAAATAGTCCTAATAATTATGTCATGGCATATATAGTATCACTACAGGGGAAAGAACAGCTTCCCCTAATGTCTTAGATGTATATCCAGTCTTTTATGGAAACTGGTTCCACAGTAACCCCAATTGGGGCTCCAAAATAGAGAGTAACTATAGTATGCTTTCCTGGACTACCAGCCCTCAGATTATGATATGGAGACTTATTATTAGTTATGAAATCTCAGCCTTAGCTTATGCTCATTTCTGGCTAACTTTTATAACTTAATTTAACCAGTTTCTCTCCATCAATATTTTGCCTTGGAGATTTTTACCTTGTTTTTTTCTTCTGTATGTCCTAATTTCCTGCTTCCTTCATGTCTGGCTGGCTGGCTGGCTGGCTGGACCCTGGCATCTCCCTCTGCTTCCTCTTGTTTCCTCTCCCTCAAACCTAGACTCTTCCTTTTATTGATTGATTGATTGATTGATTGATTGATTGATTGATGGCTCTGTCTGCCAGCCCTGCCTATCCACCTATCCCTCTCCTGCCTCGCTATTGGCTGTACCGTTTTTACTAGATCAAACAGGTGCCTTAGACACGCAAGGAAAAACAAATGCAACACATATTTACATAGCTAAAGTTATATTCCACAGCAAGTCTCCATTATAGAAAATTTAGACTAAGATTAGAAACTAAGGCATAAAGTGTTCACAATGGCTTCAGGACATAGCTACCCATGTTCATCATTAGCTGTGATGAAGTGGTGACTAGGAACTATACCCCAGATATCTCTGTGTTCCTCATAATATCTGCCACAGTTTCATGCACTACCTAGTTCTCAATAAAATTTGCTAAATAAATGGGTGAAAAAATACATGAAGTCTGCCTTACTGTACCACAGCCTGCTTTGCTATGGCTTTATAAGGCCTTTCTAAGCTATAATTCTTCCTTCTCAACTTCATATTTTTGAGAGTTAACATGGAAAACTCATTAATGTCCTCGGAAATTCAGGAGTGGAAGCTGAGAGTAGAAGAAAACACTCTTCTTACTCTCCAAGACCTCACATCACAATAGAAGTTTTCTGGACACAAATACTCCTTGGGGAAGGTTAAAATACTGTGGTCAGTCATTTTCCTCTCAGAGACTTTTAGCTCCCCCAAAGTATGGACTACCTTCCATTAAACCTTCAACACGACCACCGACATGTTATCTTTACCCTTATCCTATAAACTCCATGAAGTCATGGATATTTTTTCTGATCCCAAATACATTTATGTTGGGATAATCTTTTTATAAGATGTGTCTCTGTCCTTCCTCACTTTCCAAAGGCACCTACAAAGAGACAGATGACCAATAGCTAGGCAAGAGAAGGTAGGCAGGACATCTGAGGAAGGACAGAAACTCTGGGAAAGAATTACCAGCCAGACTTGGAGGAAGTTGGACATATGGTACTGTGAAAAGATAACAAGCAATGTGGCAAAATGTGGTTTAATATAAACAGCTTAATTTAAGTTTCAAGAGATAGTTGTGAACAAGCCTAGGCTAAGGTCAAACTTTTACAGTTAATAAGAAGTCTCCATGTCATTATTCAAGAGAAGGTGATCCAAAGTTCTAACTGGCATTCTAAGTGGAGGCATATATATTCAAGCACAGGGCCTGAGAAAGCTGAGAAAAGTTCTACTCATGGAGCCAAGTGTGGCTTTCTAGCAATTGCAATCTCTCAGATTAACCTAATGCTAGCAGCATACAGAGGCCGGCCTCCTTTAAGAGGCCCTGCTGTGCAATGGAGCACTTGAGTAAGGCCTATGGGCAGCTGGTGGCTACTCAGTGGGCAGAAGGCCAGGTCCAGACTGAGAAAACTTCTGAACAATATGCCTGAAAATGTGCTTAGATGCTGAAGAAAGAAAAAATGGGTATAGACAGTCATAGAAAAAAGTTTAAGAATAATAAAGTGAAGCATTTAAAGAAAGAGTAAAGTAATATAAAAAGAATAAGCCACATAAAGAGGAAATACCATAAGACAGGGCTTTATTAACTTTAATTTTTTAATGTTAATGAGCAAACAAAAAGCTACTGAGAGATATTAGATAGAAGGAAAAAAAACTGCTGAATTAAATCAGCCTGTGCATTTTAAAGATGTATTGACCTCAAAATGGAAACTGGCATATATGTTACATTGAGGAGCAAGTTATAATTTTGTTTCCACAGAAAGTGAAAAGATATGAACTCTTTCAAAAATTAACAAATTTTTTGATGGGAGTACCTCCTGAAATTCTTGGCTACAAACATGAAGGAAGTAATCAAAAAAACTCTACAAGATAGGTGATGTATATGTTGATTCCTCCACATGAGAACAGCTCTAAGAATGAATGAGACATGATAAAACCTGGTGGCTACAGAGTCTTCATGACATCCTTTCATATGACATGGGTGGAGATTTATAATACAATTTGGCTAAGCATCCAAATGGATGTATAAAGGTGATAGATGCCTTTTACCTGCCTCAAACATAGAACAAAAAATCATCTTTAGCTGACTTGTGGACACTGCACATTCCATACTTGTGTTAATGCAGACATGTATGTCACCTTTACAAGTTTGTGTTTTTGGAGAACACATAGGACCATACACCAATGAAGACAAGTAACCCAGGTGATCCAGCCTCACAGAAGGCTTTCATTGTCATTTCCTCAAAAGACTACATCCAGGGAAACTTCAAAGTGGCTAGCTAAGAAGGTCCAGCCTCACAGACTATTCCAGTAAGGACTTTAATTAAATCCTACACTTTCCCATCACATAGACACTGGACAACAAATGACTTGACCTTTGTTCTACTTTCCTCAGGGTCCCCTGAAAATGTTGTCACGTCCTGACAGCAGAAAACAATTTTAAGAACAGAACTCCCCATTCTTAAAACCTGGGCGGTTTTGGTTATCCAGTAGGTTGTGGATGTTTGTCATCATTTAGTAGGGTTTGTTGCAAGTTGTTATTAATTGTGGTCAGAGAAAAACTACTAAGCAAAGTAGGTTATATTCAGGGAATTCTTTCTTTTTTTCTCTATTCTTCTGTTCCTTCTATCTAGTATTGAAAAGGGAGGCATAGGAAATGAAAGAAAAAAGAGGGATATAGGAATTATTATAGGAATAGAAATTTTTAAACTAAATAGCAACTGCTAGGCTCAAATATTTTACATTGATATGGATTTTTGTATATTGATACAAATTTAAGGTTATTTTTGTTAAAAAACATACTATATATATATATATGGAGAGAGAGAATGATTCTACTCTTGTTTAAGGTATTGTATCTATGCATTCATTTAAAAATTTAATGTAAAGTTCTAGTTCTTGAAAGCTACTACTACAAACAACTTGAGATAATTAAGAAGTGTAGGTTAGTAGTCACTTTTAACAATCAAATTTGTAGTCCTGTTAGGTAGTTGGGAACAAGCCTAAGCTAAGGCTAAGCTTCCATACTTAATAAGAATTCTCTGTGTCATCATTCAGTAGCTGGTGATGAAAAAAAAGTCTGACTATACATTCCAAAAATTCAGTGTCTGGCATATAGTAAGTATACTGACAGTGAATAATCATTATCAAAGCTAGAATCACAAGTTTCCTTCTTTTCAGGAAGTAAACCATGTACTTTATTGTTCAAATCCTTGTCAATGGACAAATTCTAGATGTGAGCACTCTGATGTCAATGAGTCCATCTTTGTCCATTCTTCTCCCTGTAGTCCAACTCCAGCCACCTCTCTGTCCCGCACCCTTCACTGTCAGAGAAGTGATAAATATTTGGGAAATGAATGTAAGTATAAGATCCCAAACCAAAGGAATGGCTTCAGACTAGTGCCTGGATCTGTTATCGCAACTCTTAAAGGATTCACATTTCAACTCTTCAACACAAAACTAGAGTTGATGAAGTCATTCTGGCAGGATTGCCCAGTGAGATGCCAGTCTGAAGCCTTGTCCAGATAAACAGCTAACAAGATATTTATTGACAAGAAATAAAGTTTTCAGAAAGAAATCAGATCTTATCTGGCTTGTCAAGTGAAATGTGAGTTGGGCCCGACAGGTAACAGATTCTTTCCTTAGCTTGTCTGTGTAGCTTCTGTATAGTGAGAATAAAGGTCCTACACCACAGAAGAGCCACTATCCCACTGTTTCATCCCAAACTCCAGACAGAGGCCTGAACCTGAGGAGTGTAGGCCACAGTGAGAAAGTTGCAAAACTTTATGGACTATGAAGAAAGCTTTAGCCACTAGGAGACTCATCCCTGTGTACATCAAGAAGTGTATTGCTCATCAAGGGATTTCCACATGAAGTAAAATGGATGTTCACAAGGGAGAGGTAGGTTTATGTGTTATCATGTAATTAGGAAATTTACATTACAATTTTATTTAATTCATTTCCACAAACATCCACTAGTCATCTACTAGGGGTCTAAGCCTTCACCAGACAAACTTTTTTTATTTCTGCTCCAAATATGACAGAAACTATCAAATATGCAGTGCTTCACAGTTCCCAGTGTGCTCTGCCTTCTGTTCATTTCCATTTGATCTGAAATGAGAACATGATGTGAGCATAACAGAATTCTCTGGTTTTCTTTTATTTCTTTCTTTTTTCCTTTTCTCTTTCATTGTTTTTCTGTCTTCTTTTCTTTTGATTTGTTTAGTTTTTGATGTAGTGTTTTGTTTATACTTTGAGGACTTCACTTTATAGGCCAGGCTAGCCTTGAATTTACAGAATCTAGCTTCAGCCTCCTGAGTGCTTAGATAATAGGCATGTACACAAGTGCTAAGATTGTGCTAGGCCGTATGGAGAGAAAACATTTCTTCCCACAACAGCCTTGTTAAGATAAAATATGTCCATGCCTTTGCTATGAGGTTCAAGGATGTACTGTCACCAGAGATCAAATAATCACTTCAAGGTCATACAACAGAGCTCCTTTTTCCACCCTCGCTACTTGAGATAGTTATTTATTAATATGGGGAAAACCCTGATTTTCTGGCATTTGCTATCTGTTAGGAAAACAAAGGTATTACAGAACTAATATTAAAGCAAGCCAACATTTGGCCTTCAGCCTGGTGATGAGGAAATGTGTGTTCAGAATGTAAAAAAAAAAAAAAATCTACTGGTCACACATACTTTTATACATGAATTTCAGGGATTTGGTATGCACTGCTCTCTGGTTCACTTTAGTAGAAGCACCTATTGCCCACAACAGTGCCTTGTAAAACTACATACATCATTTTGCATTTCACAATAGGGAAATGTAACTAATTTTGGAGAACAAGCCATGGGTGAAGGTAACTCCTATTACTCCTGAGCCAACCACCCCCCCCCCAAATCACATGATCATGTTCTAAACACTTGTCTCTTTTGCAGAGAAATACTTCAGTAGAAAAGCCTTTGTTATCTGGAACTCTGCTTCTTTCAGGAAAAGGGGCTCCCAGTGACCTACATTAGGTATTTATTTTGGGAAGTATCTTGTTGCAACATAATAGAACCTGTAATAATCAGCACATAAGTATGATAGAGTTTGAGGAGAGATTGGGCTATAAATTACACCTTGATATTCTTGTAGAAGAAATATTGACATAGAAATTAGAAGAGCCACAAGGGAGAACAGACTTCCTAGATCAATAGGTGTGTATTGGAAATTGGGATTGGCCAAACCTGAAATAGAGAAGAAGCATAGCGTCACGAGGAATCCTCAGTGCCAAGGTGAGGTTGGACAGCATGAAGAAGCTGGGTACTTAGAGACAAGGATTGGCTTGTGTTATCCCAGAGGTAGAGACAGTCCTGTCACACCATCTGAAAAACTTTAGCAGAATTAAAGTGTGGAGGTGACCAGATTTCTGAGAAACTGGAGTCAGAAAAATACGTCAGGAGAATCTTTACAGTCAAATGTCTGTAAAGCTCAGACCTTTGGCAGTCAGGCCTAACCCACAGAGGTTACTCGTATAAATAAAGGCAAGATTTCTGAGTTGAGTTGTTTATATAAGTCAAACCACAGAAAATAATAAACAAATATCCACAGAGGGGTTTATTCTCAAAGGATAGATGCAAAGCCTTTTCCACAACTTAACGTGTACATATCCTTTTCTGGTCTAGAAAAATACAGAAAAAGGAGAAACAAGACCAGATATAATAACCCAACAATTAGCCTTACTAAGAAACTCTCTTCCAGGGACTACTAGTTTTAACCTTTAGAATCAATTTTCATTTAATTATGATCTTATCAGCTACTTATTTCATTCATCATCAATATTCATTGAGTAATGACTAGGTGCCAGAAATCACACTCTTTCAGAAATATAATAAGGAGAATCTAGACATGGTACCTTAAACTCCTTAAGTCCAAGTCTAGTAGAAAAGTAAAAAGTATATATTTTTTATGATTTCTTAATGTCTAATTATAAACTATGATAGGAATGCTAAAGAATCCTGGGTTCCCCTGAATATGTTAAAAAAAAAAAAAAGAACACTAATTGAACTGTGGAAATGTAGATGGAGGCAGAGGCTAACAACTTCAGCATATTTAAACCTTAGAACAGAAATCTGGAATTCAAATCAGGAGACAGGAGAACTGAAGAAGTACATTGTCCAGTTCCTTTACATGACCTGTGAGGCCATCTGAGGGCATGTGGAAGACTCTAGGTAGCTTCACACTGCAGCTTGAAGAAAGGACTGAGAATGAGCTCTAGCTTAGCATGTGAGTTCAAGGCCATCCTGCATAACATAGGGAGACTCTGGACCAAATAAACAACACACACCCTGATAGGTTGATCAGTATAGAGTAATCCAGTTAAAATATGGAAAGTTGCATTATTCAAGTGATGTATTAAAGTGGGTTATTTATGGTGATAGGGAAAAGGGTGCAGTAGTTAGCTTTTACTGTCATGTTCATACTGCTTAGTTATCTATGGCATCTCCCAAATAGGCAGTACTTAAAAGACTGTCTTAATTAAACTAACATGAGAATATTAACATGGGTCAGTGTTCTTCCTTAGATGGGACCCTAGACTGCAAGGCTGGAGAAGTCAACTGAGCACACATCTATCCCTCTGCTCCCCACTGTGCATATGATGTGACTGGAGTATTTAAAAACCTGTAGCACTTCCCTGCTATTATGGATTGTATCCTGGAATTACAAGCTGAAATAAACACTCCCTGTTGTTAATTTTATGTCAGCATGTTTTATCAAAGCTGCAGAT
This sequence comes from Sigmodon hispidus, assembly GCA_004025045.1. Classification (NCBI taxonomy): domain Eukaryota; kingdom Metazoa; phylum Chordata; class Mammalia; order Rodentia; family Cricetidae; genus Sigmodon; species Sigmodon hispidus. The sequence goes on along the minus strand of PVIH01018083.1, from coordinate 24,528 downwards.
ATGAAACGAAAAAATAGAGGGGATGGATTAGAAAGATTAGTGTATAAATCACAAATCCAATAAAAGTCTGGGAGTGGTAGGTGAGGTTGAGAATACATCAAGACATTTTTTAGTGCTCTGAATCACACAGATGCACTGTGTGATTGATATCCCAAAGTAACCTTTGACACAGGAGAAGAAAGTGGATGTGAGAGAAAGGGAGGCAGTTTATTAGGCTTCAAAACCATGGAAATAATCAGAGCTGTGCCCATTGAGGATGTTACTCTCTTGTCCACTGGTAAGGAGAACTGAGCATGAGCCTGTGTATGTGTGTGCACGTTTATATTTGCATACACGTGTGTACTCATGCATGTGGAACCCAGAAGTCAGCATTAAGTGTCTTCCTCAATGACTTCATTCTCCACAGACAGGGTCTCTCATGGAATCCTAAGATCACCAGTTTGGCTAGAATTCCTGGGCTGCAGCCTCAGAGTTCTTTCTGTCTCCATTTCCCCAATGCTGATATTACATGCACAGACTACCATGCTTTTAAAATATAACATTTTTAATTATTATTTAAGAGCTTCATACATACTTTTTATCATATTAATTCCCACAACTATACCTCTCTAACTCTTCCAGACTCTCCTTATATCCCTTACAAACTTCATTTCCTTTTTTATAACCCATAGAATCTAATTAATGCTACCCATTTTCACATGGGTATGGAGTTATCCACTGGAGGGCAGTCAACCTACCATTGACTACACTCCTAAAGAAAACTGTCTCTCCTCCCCTACAGCCATCAACTAGCCTTTTACATGATCCTGTGGACCCAAACTCGGGTCTTCATATTCGTCTCCCCAGCACAGTACTCTTATTTTTTAGAATTATTTTTATTTTATTTTATATGCATGAGTGTTTTTTCCATACGTGTATATATGTGTGCCATTTCAGGCCTTGTGCCTACAGAAGATGTTGGATCCCCTGGAACTGGGCTTATGAATGGTTGTGAGCCACCATGTGGGTGCTGGAAATAGAACCCAAGTCATCTGTATACATAACAAGGTCTGCTGAACAAACTCTCCAGTTCGAGACTCTTTTTTTTAGGGATCCTCTTCTCAATGTCTCCCTAGAGAATCCCAGGTTTTAGGAGTGACACACTCTTTCCACATCCCTAATTGGTGAGGCTGGAATAAGCTTTTTACACTGTCATCCTATAAATTGCACTGGCAATAGATCTGAGTCCAAGGTCAGAGCCACAATATTTATTCTTCTATTTTTGCATCTTATGCATGTCACATCCAGCTTTGGCAGTTGACTTAGGATCCACAATAAGCAATTCTTACAGGAATTCAAACAAAATTGGGATCTGGAGCACAGCTAATGGTTTGGGGTTTTCCACTGTTTATAAGAGAATCCCATTTACATCCCAGAGGAACACAGGAAGTCAGTATTCCAGAAAATAAGTCATTTCTGACTAAGGAAATCAAGGGAAAATTTCCTGGGAAACTTGTACTCGGTTTCCTCTTAGAGGACAAGTGTAGTTTGATCAAATGATTATGGGGAGAGATGAAAGAGTCCAGGGGTCACAACTGGTAACAGCAGGTGCAGCAGATGGGAAATGGAGGCAGGTTTTCTCCCAGCCCTTCTGGAGGATGTCCCTGCAGGAAGCACATAACCTTTATCCTTCTTTACTTAGTGATGTTGACTGCCATCACAGAAAAGCTTCCAGGTCAGCCATCTTGGATATGCCCACACTGGAAAACAGCTGGAAAGGGCTGAACGCAAAGAAGAAAGGGAACTAGCTTAATATAATTTATTTCCCTCTGCTTTATTCTCTTCTATATCTATCTACTTACTTATCTATATCTATCTACTATCTGATATCTATCTATCTACCTATCTATCTATCTATCTATCTACATATATACAAGCATTCTAGAAAAGGCATCCTCTCCTTACATGCATCCCTGACCTTTTCTGTTCCCTACCTTGAATTATGCTGGAATTTTTATCAGAAGTGCCCCTCCTCCTTCTCCTCTTCTTCCTCTTCCTTCTCCTCCTCCTCTTCCTCTTCCATCACCATCACCTTTTGTCCAAATCTGGCACACCCTTCTTGGTGTAGCTCAAAGGTCAGGTTCATAACAGAGTCTCTGCAATCCCTAGCCACAAGGTAGGTCACATATAGGAATAGATGCCCTTATCTGCCTCCTATTGGCAGCTTTCCCATACAGGTTTAGAGTCTGTCCACTAGGAGTTGATTGTGTTGTTTCTTGAGCCCCAGACTGTCTAGATCCTCTTTAGAGACCCCAAACAACCAAGCACATAAAGTGAGAGCTCTATAAATATGAGGCAGTTAGAGGACTGAGCTGGAATCTAGAACTCATGGGCCTGTTTTATAGCTTTGACATTGAACTATAAAACACATAGGAGTGACGTAAGTCCACTGTACCCATAAACAACTTCTTTTCCATAGCTCAAAACCACAACACAAAATTCTGAGCACCTGGAGGTTTAGATCCAAATTTACTTTTGTTTGTCTCAATTTTACAGCTGTATCTTGGACAAATTGCTTTCTGTTAGTACATTGGTGGTACCTCTAGGGCTCAATGTGCTCCATCGGGTGATGGAGGACAGACACTGAAAGAAAAATATCTTATTTCCCTGCCTATCTGGCTACCCATGATGATGCCCAAGTGGTATTATGTACTGGCCTCTACGTGTCCTGTGTGACATGTGTGATCAGGACAGTGGACATGCACATCTGTCATAGGTTTACTGTCTCAAATCTATATTTTAAAAAATTTTAGTTTTGGTTCATTCACAAGCTAAGAAAGTGGGAAACACAAGAGTTGAGGGAATTCTAGCCTCCAGCAATGATCATGTTACCAAAAACCACTAGGAGACATCATGTTTATCTCTCTCATTTATTCAAACCCCAAACAGCCTTCTGCAGCAAATCACATTTCAGCAGGGCAGATTATTCTATCTGTAGCATAAACTTCTAGATGCATTTTGCTGAAGAGCAGACTCTGTGGGTAAATAGAAATCTCATTAGAATAGCAACATTTGGAGAAGTAATGTTATTTGCCCTGATTTAGAGAGAACACAGCAATAGGCTCTGGCAAAGCTGGCCTTTTCCCTTAGAAATTCATCAAAGTCCTGTAATTCAGAGGCACTTGGACCGCACTCTGGCAGAGCAAAGGATCACTGGGGTTTGTATAAAGAAGTGAGGGGTCTTGATGAATTATTTTAGCATTCTATCCTGAACTGTATGGAAGAGATGAGATGTGGGTTCCCTTTTTCTTATTTTCTGTCAGGCTGGCATTTTCTGGAAACCAGTTCACAAGATCCACACAGACCTGAGAAAGATCAAATGTCCATTTTTCACTCACTGAAAAACTGAAGAGCTGCCAGCTTTACCTCAAGGGAATATGAAAACATCAACCAGTATTGACTCCTGCCTTAAGAGTTTTGGAAGCAAGAGCCTGGTGGCCCAGGGGCTGGTAGACTCTGCAAGAAACAATAGTCTTTCCTGCCTGGCATAATCACCACCTTCCTGTCCATATTTCACCTTTAGCCCCAGGGAAAAGGAGTCAGAATCTGTATTTGATAAGTCAATCACTATAGCTTTGTTCCAAAACACCCAGAGACTAGAAAACAATAGCAAATAAAGAAAGAAATACACTTGGGTTTAGCCTTTTACAGTGAACATCCTATTGGAAAAGAAGGATTCAAGCTCCATCAGGCTTGGCTCTATGCTTGTATTTGTGCTCCAATGCACATAGTAGGCAGATGAAAGAAAGTGAGATTTAGTTCACTGTGCCCTAAAGATTTAGGATTGGCTCTAAGGCCTCTCAGTCAGGCTTCACACATAGGGAGGTACCCTGAAGCTAGAAAGGGACCAGATCAGATTTTTAAAAAAATCAGGAAAGATCAACAATTATGCCATTAAGGATATTTCTTTCTGGTTATTCCAGGCTAAAGATGCCAATTGGGATCATAGAAAAAACATGGCAGTGTGTGTTGATTTTATCCTATCCATGGCTATTTTTTTCACCTAAAGAACTGACAGCTCTCTATATAAGAACATGTTCCAGGAAAAGCCTAGATAATTGTCTTAATAGTAAGGGGTAAGGCTCAGACTAAAGTCTAGTTGGATATTCTAGAATGGAATGTCCTCAGGCATATAGTCACTCAATGTTCTGAGAAGTAGAGGGTATGGAGACTTCTATACATATACATATACCCTCGTGCATTCACCTGTTTGTGTTTTAAAACCTTTGTGTTGTGTTTGCATGATTATAAGATAAACCTTCGTTGTTTCAATCCACGTGTTTAATTCCCTTGACAATTATTTTACTAACATCTGTGGGCACTAGAGAAAAAGTGGTGAATGTCCATACAGTCTGTTCTCTGAAACTCCAGGCCAGTATTTAAGCTCATAACGCAACAGACTCCACTCTCTGTGAGATACACGGTATCAGTCTTGGGCTTCCTGGGTCCCCAGAGTATTGCCTATAGGAATCCTTAAGGCACTTGTGCCCAGTGTGAGGAACAAAGTCAGTCCTCAGGACACTCATAGAATCTAAGAACAGGAAATATTCCTCTACTTGACTCAAAAATGTTTACACCAGATATGGGGATGATCCTCTACATCAGTGAATCTTACTGCCCCCATTCTCCAGTATCAGCAATGCAGAGGAAGAAATAAACCCAGTTCCTGTGATGTCTCCATTTTGAAACTATAGACATCTATTAATGAGGAAGCACTGGCTACTGATAGGGAAAAAAAATCTGCTCCCAAGTGACTTGAACATAAAAAAATTCTTTTTAAAAATATTTTTTATTGTACATACATGAATGTTTTGCCTAAATGTATGTATGTGCAACACATGTATGCCTTGTGTTTGTGGAGGCTAGAAGAGGGTGCTAGACCCCTGAAACTGAAGTTACTGTTATAAGTCACCATGTGGGAACAAGAAACTGAAATTGGATCCTCTGCAAGAGCAGCAAGTGCTCTTAACACTGAGCCATCTCCCAAGCCATCCCCCCAACTACATTTTTTATCTCAGTGAGCTTGAGATGTAGGATGAAATGTTTTGTGATTTAATTCTAAAACATGTTCATATTTTTGGTCTCTGGTCCCCAACCTGTAGCACTAATTAGAAAGCTGTGGAGTCTTTAATGGGAAAGGCTTGGCTACTGGAGGTAGATCACTATAGATAGGCCTTTGAAGGCTGTACAAGGCTCTGGTCTAGTGTGCTCTGCTTCAGGCTTGCCACCCTGAGAACAAGCCACCAATTCACACCCAACCATCATCATGGGAGTCATTCTTGCCACCATACCTTTTCTGCTATGATGAACTGAAATATTTCTGAAACTCTGAGCCAAAAGAAACCTTCCCTCCCTCAAGTAGTATCTATGTAGCATTTTGTCAGAGTGATGTAACTAACATGAAGTGGTATCCAGGTGATTAATTCATTGTCCAAGAAAAGATTATGAATAAACATGAGTTCATTCTACCTTCCTCTGTCACACTCACCATACTGATATTCTGCTAAGGCAGCTCCCTAGGTTCCATGGAAAACTAATACATGTTTGCCTGCAATGTCAAGAGAAGGGAATAAGGCCTTCCTGCCTGTGCTGTTTTCGTTCCTTTGGTAATGTTTTAGAAACCCATGCTCAGAAGTCCCCTGTGTAGGACTTATACCTAATCACCTTCGACAGTCATGTAACTTCTTCTAAACTAGACCCTGGCAAGATGAATGGGATTTCCCCTGACTGATTCATACATGCCTTAAAAGAAGGATTTATCTCTCATCCCTGGATGATAAAACTTCAATCAAGAAAATCTTTCTAACCACAAAAGGAAAAATGTCTGCTGTGTGGGCAGTAAAAAGGACCAGACATGGTGGCTTCTACTGCTATGTTGTATCTCATGCTGGACAAACCTGACACTACAGAAAATGAAAGCCACTGCACTTGCTACATCCTGCATATCAGACACTGGCCCAGGTACCATAGATGACACTTCATTCCAGCTTCTGATTTTATTAAAAATCTCTGTTGTGTCCACTTATTTCTTTTGTCTCCCTACTGTAATGCAAACTTAGGGAGGCAGAGTCACACTATTCTTGTTCATCATAGCAATATGTGCTCAGAAAGTGATGTACCACTTACGCCCAAGCAACATTTTTGAAGACAGAAATAAATGATTTCTATATTACACACAGGATCCCCCTGTTCAGCTATCACTATTTATTCTATTTTTCCTTCAGACAAACTGGTTAGTAGAGGTCAGGTGTTTGTCACTTGAAGCTTTCAACCCAAGTCTGGAAGTTTCCAAGCACTTTCTCTGTCCCCAGCCATGTGTGAAGCCAGCCTTTGACTGGCAGACTTGTCCAGGACAAGCTGTAACCCCTTTAGCTTCCAATTGAAGCCATGATCCCCTCTGTTCTTTCTTCTCTGCCCATAGAGGAATCCTCCATGCATGGACATGAGTTCAGTTGTGATCTCATGGAGTGTCACACCACACTCACCTTCATTTTCCCATTTTGCCTTAGCTCAACTGCTCATCTCGGGAAAATATAAATCCCCAGCTGCTCATTTTTCTTGCTGAAAATGGAGGTTTAAAAAGCCTGAGACTCTAGGGCTTGACTTGGGATGTGTAAATCTCCACTGTTCCTCTAGTGGTGATCTTGGAACACGTTTCTTCACTTCTTTGGACATCCTTTTTTTTTTCTCGTCAGTAAGATGGGAATGAACATAGTGAACACATCTTAAAGCTATCATAGGAAGTGAGTTTGCATTATTAAAAATAAAAACAAAAAACACTTCATTCAGAGCATGGAGACCCAGGTAAGTGGCAGCTATCACTCTCTTTCTCCAGTGATTCCAGGTACCTAGATTATACTGAGGAAATTTCTGCTAATGCTAATTTACCAATTTCTTTGTCTGCTTTCTCAGTGATATATCTTCCCTGCCAGACTGCACATTCCAACCACAGGCATTGCTAATACTCTCTCCCTACTCTACACCCTCCTCTTCTACCACAGTAATAAGAGCTCCACAGGTACTTAATAAATCCTTATGAAAATGAATAAACCAAAAGGCCTTGGGCTCTGGGGAAAATTCTTATTTGAATTTCTGCCCTTCCTTCTCTCTTTGCTCACTGCACATCACTTCTTCCCTCTCTAAATCAAATTAAGCATCACTGAGGCCAAATTGATAGCATCGAGTCATTGCCTTAATGGATGTGAGTTGACTGTAATCCTTTTGTGTGTAGCTACTGTCAGTTGGCCAGGCAGGTGACGGAGACAAAGGCTCCCTAAACACTCCCTGAATGTGATATTGGCTTATGAAACATCAGTCCTCCCTGCACTGTGGAGTCATTTACAATGACACTGCTGCCGAGGCACAAGGCCCCCACGAAATCTTCACTGGCCTTTGGCTAATTTCAGAAAACATATCTTCCTTGTAATTGGCAGCAAAGTGGTGGATTCTCTGAAATAAGGTCAGCCATGGGACACTATGGTGGGAATGTTATAATAAGTGGCTCCAGGCCACATCTGTGAACCACAGATTCATTATGGAAGCTAGAACCAGACCCAGCCTGCCACATAATCAGAGTCTAGGCTATACCAGGACTAGATTTGTATTAGGCCTTAACTTTAAAAGACCATGGAAAGAGACATGCCAGCATGTTTCCACAGCTGCTCTTTGATACACAACAATCTAAAAAAGGAAAAGGAGAGAGAAGAGGAAGGAAAAGGGAAGGAGAGAGAGAGAAAGAGAGAGAGGGAGGGAGGAGGAGGGGCATTGGCTCACACTGGTGGGAAGATCTGTCTACACAAGTGAGTCTGAATCTGAGATTTAAAAACATGAAAGTATTGTCACCAAGGCCACCCCAGTGGCTCCTGTGTTTACACACAAATGGTAAGACTGCATCACCTTAGAATCCTGCCAATAAATCAGTTTTGCTTTTGTGACGTTTCTTTCTGATCAGCGGTGGTGGTCATTGAGAACACAGTGTGCAGAATTCTCTCATCTCTCGGGAGAGAGAATGCATTGATGGTTTATCAGTGTCTGCTCTGGCAGAGGCACAGGAAGTGAAACCTGAACATTGTTTGCTCCTCTGAGTAATGAGAGTGGGAGCTCAAATTCTATCTGAAACCCTGAAGACTCTCTAAAGCCATGTTGTGTTATTACTCATAATTTCAATTACTGTTTTCCATTGCAAACAGTCACATAAATCATAAATGTTAAATGTCCAAAGTTTGAGAGTCAATTTCAAAGTTTCCAAATAGTGGAGTCTCAAAGGAACTTCTTATGGGTCTCTTATGAGGGAGATGGGTAATAAAGGAGAAAATTCTAAATATCCAGAGTCACTCATAGCAATCTCTTCCCTGCCTTGAAGCAAACCTTGTGCATGCACTCCCAGTTTCTGTGAGCTCAGGCCTGTTCTAAAAGGAGGCAGCTGACTCACTTTCACCTTTTCCCAAAGGAATCAGCTGTGAGTAAACTTGCCTCTTTCCCATAGCTGGAGGTTATGTCACTGGGGCGAATTTAACATCTTTGGTCATTAGCAGATCTACCCATTCATTGTCTACTGTGACAGCTAGAGATAGTCTCTGGTTCCCCAGTCAAGCCCCATGGGGAAGATGGGCCACTGACTCAGCAGGGCAGAGTCTCTTTGCTGATTTTGTGGTACTATGAAGTCTGGCGGGAAAAGTCATTAATTTGGGAGAACAAAAGGTTTCTGTGCATGTTTTAACTCAGAGTGCAAGCGACTAGCAGGAACCTGGAGCAAAGGCAGTATGAAGATATCTAAAGATATTAATATTTTAAAAGTCTGACTCAGATGGTTTCAGTGAAAGTCAAAGAAAGAAAGAATTTCCTGGGAAGCAGCCACCATTGGTTCCTCTTCCTGGTTTTGCAGTTTTGCTCTCCAATTGAAGAAAGACGTCTTCCCATCACAAGAGAGACACTCTGAAAAGCAACAAATTAGGGCTATGGAGTGGCTCAAAATTTTATTCTCCTCCCCCAATAGCTGTGAACTCATCCCTGGTTTCTAAGATGAAAACTAACAGTATTGTTCATGAAGTGGCAAATTCCCAAAGGAAAGAGGGGACCGTGACTACAAGTCTAGTTGGAAATGAAGTCGAATTCAATTAACTTACCCCAATATGTTTTGTCACTTCAGTATTGTAATTAATTCTCAGTTTATAAAGTAGAGTGTGTCCCTAAAGACTATGTCACAAAATGTGCCCTGTGAATTTATTCTTACCTTGCTGGCAGCCTGGATTCAAAGTCAATGGCGGAATGTTGCAATCTCATGAAGGGCAGAGGACAAAGTGGTTTTGTGGGGACACATGAAGTCACATGACAGTTTTGTGAGCATCCACAAAGGTGTAGAGCATCTACACATAGTGCTTTTCAGTGAATGCAGCAGACAGAACCTCCTCCACAGCCCAGATGGTACAGATGGGGACAGGACAGATTATAAACAAATGCCCAATCAGACAGTGTAATCCTTTCAGTTACTTACATGATACAATAAAGTAAAACATTCTAAGTAATTTACAAAACAGGAAGAGAGATCCCTTCAGATTGGTGACTTAGGAAAAAAGGAGTCTCCTAAATGGCAGGAAGTCAGTCAACATACCTACCAAAGGGATTGGTGAGCACAAGACTACAACAGCTTTACTAGAATCTACAGGAAGACCTATAGAGCTTAAACATAGTGAGATAGACCAACTTTTATAAATGATTTTTAGTCCTCTTTGGGCCAGAGGTCTGACCTTGCCCACAACAGTTTTAATCCCACCCCCTAAAATGACTCAGAGGTTTATATTAATTTTATGTTGTTTGGCCTATGTCTTAGGAACATTGCTAGCTACCTCTTTCATCTTAATTCAACCCATTTCATTAACCTACGTGGCACGTGGCGGGGGTGCATGGCCCATACCTGTATTCCTGCATGCTGCTCCTTTGATAGCAAAATGGAGTCTGACTGGCTCTACCCTCCTTCTACCTGTCTCTACTCTGATTTTTCCACCCACTTCTACAGTGCTCTACACAGACCAAAACAGCTCTTTATTTACAAAATTGCATATAAAAAAACAGTCAAACAGTCTCACCACAACAGACAGACAGACAGACAGACAGGAAGAAGAGAGAGTAGGGAGGGACTACATCATGATGCATATTCTAGATTTTACTTTAAGTCTGATGCCATGGGAAGATTTTAAGTAAGAGAATGAAAGCTCTGAGTTCTGTCTTAGTATCTCCCTCTGGCTTCTATTTGGAAATGAACTGTACTGGTTGGTTTTGTGTGTCAAATTGACGCAAGCTAGAGTCTGTAATGCTGAAGTCTGTAGCATAAAGTTTCTGGCCTGGCCTAGCCCAAGATTCGGACCAGCAGTCCCAAATAATCACACAAAGTATTATCTTAATTACATGCTGCTTGGTGTGTGGCTCAGGCATAATACTTGCTAACTCTTATTCTTAAACTCTTAAACTGACTCATGATTAGCCACATGGCTTGGTACCTTTTCTCAGAGCAGCATTCTCATTCCACTTCCTCTACATCTCCCTGGCATCTCTGCTTTGCTCTTCCTCTTCCCAGAGTTTTTGTAGTCTGGTAACCCAGCTCATACTTCCAGTATGCCTTCTGGCCAATCAGGATTTTATTAAACCAATAGGAGGGACAAATATATAAGAGCATAATCCCACAGCACAAATGTAAACCAAATAAAGCCTTTCCATTCAAGTTGGTTTGGGGTCATGGTATCTCATCAAAGCCGTGGAAGCCCTAACTAAAACATGGAGTAAATAAAGTAAGAAAGAATACAGCAGGCCCAGTGATGAGGGATGTCTTTGTGTATGCTGTCAATACCACTGGATAATAAAGGAATTGTTTTGGTCTATGGCAGAGCCGCTTAGAAGCAGGCTGGAAATCCAAGCATAGATATAGGGGAAGGAGGGTAGAGTCACAGGAGACACAATCCACTCTCCCAAAAAGCAATATGTAATGGAGTATAAGTAATCCACGAGTCACATGGCAAGGCAGATTAATAGAAATGGGTTGAGTTAAGATGTGAGAGCTAGCTAGCAATAAGTCTGAGCCATAGGCAGAAGAACCTTGGGCTAGGCCAAGCTGTGGGCAGGAGAGATTCATCTGGACTGCAGGGCTAGGTATCAGGACAGAAATTTTGTGCAACAGGGAGAGGTGGGTCAGTGGGTAAAAGTAGATTCCCAGATCCCATGTAAAGTTAGACACAATATCACACACTGTAATTAGTGCTATGATGACATGGATACAGAGGACTCTATGGAAGCCATTGGGACGGCCAGCCTGTACATGAAGCAACACGAGAATAACTGTCTCAAACAAACTAGAAGGTAAGAACTGACACCCAGATTGTCATTAACCTCCACACTTTCACAGTGGCATGCAGGTACCCGCATATACACACATAAATATGCACACAATGTATACCACACATACACAAATATACATAACAATGGGGGCTGGAGAGATGGCTCAGCAGTGAAGAGCACTTGCTTCTCTTGCAGAAGACCTATGTTCTATTCCCAGCAGCCACGTGGCGGCTCATGTCCATGTCAGTTCAAGGGATCCAGTATCCTCTCTTGGACACTACAGACACTACATGCACATGATATTCATATTTATGCATGTAAAATCCTCATATAATATGAAAATAAATATTTTAAATATATACACTAAACAAAATAATATAATCAAAAGAATGACTAAATCTTGGAGTGTGTATGTGTGTGCTACCTCTTTGTGTGTGTATGTCTCCATATGTGTATGTGTGTGTCTCTATATTGTATATGTATGTACAAATATATATATGTGAACACATATGTGAGAGCATGCATGCATGTATGTATATCTGTGTATGTACATGTATGTGTCAGTACATGTATATATGTGTTTGTGTATTCATGTATGTATGTATATGTGTTTATGTGTATGTATGTATATGAAAGTATATGAGTGTTTTTGTGTCTGTAAGTACGTGTGGGTATGTATGTGAATCTATGTAAGTGTGTGTGTGTGTGTGTGTGTGTTGTGCTGGGGATCACATACAGAGACTCTTGCATACTGAGCTACATCCTACAGCCCCACAAGTGTATGTTATATGTAGAGTCTTATACTAAGTCTTTGTGGATGATAGGTAAAGGAATATTAGGCAAGCATAGATATAAGATAAGCAGCAATGCTAAAAAGATCCCACAGTATCAAACAACATACAAATCTTTCTCTCTCTTGTGTGAGTCCATAGGCAAGCCATATGGGATCCATACAGTCCTGTCATTGAGAGACAGAAAGGACACACTGAGTTGTATCAGCCATTCCCAAATTATGATTCTCATGTTGGGGTCCCAGGCTAATGCTCTCTTTTGCCATTGGATAGCCATGAAGAGTAGACAGAGGAATGTTCCAGGAAAGATGCTGCTCAGTGTCAGGTAACTGGCTCTTTAGAGGGAAAGATTTCCAATTTGTAGCATTTGCTGATTCCTGTCCTTTTGCTTTTTGGGTCAGCCCTTTATCCCATAAGAATCTGCCCATAGGGTTTTGATGATTTCTTTCTAGCTATAAGTATACACAGATGTATCCCTTGCTCTTGACCTGGCCCCTGCCCTAGCTCTTTATGGGACTCTAGTTCCCAGGACTTCTTGTTGCTTAATGGACATGTTAACTTGTTTTATATGGGGAACCAATAGAAGGCAAAATCAGATGGGAAGCTCTGTAGAGCAGTGAAGGACAGCTCTGGAGTCGGGAGAAAGAAGCCTTAGCTGGGACATTGTCATGTGGAACTAATAAAGAAGACCTGGAAGCTGCTGTTTATCTGTCAGAGTTCCTAATAAAGAGAAGAGATCCCAGGTCACAGACTGTATCCTTCATCCTTCCATCATCTCAAATGTGCAATGTCCCAGGTCATAAGAAGGCTAGGCAACAAATTATAAGCAGATGAGCTCCTAAGATGGAAAAATATCTTAAAGGATGTCTCCTTCTGAGGGTGGATTATAAAGTCTAAAGTATTCACACAATAAGCAGCAAAGAAATTTAGAGTCAAATAGTTCAACCCTTTGCAGATGAGTAGATGAGTTTACTAAGGCTTCTGTTTTCTTAAAACAACTTCCAGTAAGTGACTAAATAAAGTTTTGGCAGCATAAATATAACATGGGCAGTACATTAAACTTTTGTTTTTCATTTTGATGGAACTTGAACACACACCCCCATAGCATGCTAGGCAAGTGTTCTTTACTTGAGTTACACACCGCTGAGGACATTTGTTTATAACTCAGTATGTTTTAGAAAACAGACTTGATGAAATAATAACATCAGTGTTTTAAATGCCAAATCATATCTCTCTTTGGTTCATCACAAGTCAGATTAATTTGTTCTGCAAAGAAACACACACACACACAAGCACACAAACACACAAGCACACCCACATGTACACACACAAGCAGGAAAAGTGGTATTCCACAGAGATGACAAGAGCTGTACAAGAAATCATCCCTTCTGTCCTCTTTGATTCTTTTCCAATAAGCTGGAAAATGTCAAGTGTCAAATATTCCCATTTATTTGGACCCCACAAGATGCAGCTTTCACTTGTCAGAGATAACACTGAGAAAGAGGCTTCAGAGAACATTCTAGTCAAATGTCCTAGGTTGATTTCCTTCCAGGGAGCAAAGGAGGAGAAGGAAAAGAAGGCCAATTAAACCGCTGCCTCAGGCACAGTCATCTCATCACAGGCTTCGGTAGAGTGGAAACTACTCTGGATCACCTCCACCAAGCTCATCTTGGAGCGACTCCTGAACCATCTCCCCGGCTAATGACAAAGCATTATTCTAGTCATTCAGACAAGACCGCATCGCCGATGCCCGACATTAGACATTTCACTGAGGAATCAGTTAAGACTTCTTCTCATGTCAGAAACAGAAACCTCACATTAGGTTAAATACAAGAAAACAACTCAAGGTCATGCATCTCTAATGGTGTCTGGCAGGGCCCAGTGGCCAGAAAAGAAGGACAGCAGTGTACTGCTGGCTACTGAGAGACAAACTTGCATACAAAGGCATTCTGATGGCACACAGATAACTTAAACTCCAATTCCTGAGATGGCTAGAAAAGATAGCTCAGCTCGGAGGAAAAGAATGATAAATGATGAGTGATAACACCCACGTGTGTGCATGCACACACACACACACACAGAGGAAGAGAGAGAGAGAGTTTTGATCCTCTTGTAACCAAAGATGTTTATATAACTGAGAACTATTTTTTGTAAGATATGAAAACACACACAGGTTACTTTTATATGGATAGATATATGAAGATAGATGATAGACATATGAGAGGAAGATAGATAGGTGAAGATGATAACAGTGCTAATACATAAGTGTGGGGAGTAAACACATTAGAAATTAGCTCAGAATTTGCAATAATGCATTAGTGTCACACTAAGGAAAGCAATGGAAGCACTTCCCCTTGGCCAAGCCCAGATTTGATTGCTCTGTCCTGGTCCCTCATCTTCTCACCTCTGTCTGTCCATTATAGGAGTCTGGATCTGTGCCTACCTCTGTACCTGTGTGTCTGTTCTCTGTGTGTCTCTCACAAAGGACTTGGTTCTTTTTATTGAACAGTAGAAGAGGATTACATAGGGAAGGACGGAAATCTTTAACATAGTTTTATAAAGGACTGAGTCACTAACTCTAATTGTCTCCCCAAATTGATACAGACAACAAACTACTATAAATATCATCATGCATCAACCAATATCCATAAACATTGAATTTGCATTTAGAAGGTGGCTTTCAACCTCTGTATTTACTGCTTTCTGTAAATGATACCCATGCACATGATCTGGGCCAGTAGCCTAGAGGAGCTAATTGTCTGTTTACATTAGTTTAGGTTGTAAAAGCTGATTACATAGGAAATCCAAATCAAGCAAGGTTGGATGCTGTACTGTTCTCTTAAAGGCAATTTAAACAGGCTGAGCACACAGTAGGACAGATGTCTTAAGTTTTTAAGTGACCTCAAGGTGTATTATTAACTCTAGTTTTGAGGTCCTGAAAATGTTTCAGTGTGTTAGAGGTATTGTTATCATAATATGTCAATACAGATAGCTATAAGTAGATTATAGATAATAATGTTTGATGGTAGGTGATTGGTGATCCATGATGAAGGAGAGAAGCTAATGGATAATAAAGAAAGGACTATAAAAGCTAAGTTCTGGTGGCATGGAGTAAGGGTCCTCATCTTATGCTGGTAGGATTAACAATTGCTTCAGCTCTCTTAGAAAGAAAACAAGTCATCTACAGCAAGTACTTTAGAAATGAGTCCTTTGGACTTGCCAAACCACTCTGAGAAGGTGTCTGAAGGCAATGATTCACACTTCATGTGCTGAGTGTCACAAGCAGCAATGTCCATAAAAGCAAAAATAACATGAGTGATGCGGGAACCCAATACCCTCAGTGTTTTCTAGGAAACTAGCGAGTACATGGTAAAATATTATACAGCCCTCAAAGTGGTATGTAAATAATTATCCCAAACACACAAAATGCAATTATTGTCAAGATTTAAACAAAATGATAAAATCAATATAAACTATGCTGAGAATTAAGTGGTTGGGAGAGAAGCCTAGAAGGCATCTGAACTACTGCAGTGCAACTGGGCAGTGAAGACAGAGGAATATATTTTCATTCTCATTTTCATTTTCCAACTTCACAGTGAACAAATACTTTGTAACAATCAGAAATGTTTATGGAAAATAAGTTCTGTTTGGAAACATAAGTAAAGCTGAAAATGCAAGGGAAGGGTTGCAAGGGGAGGGTGTGGAAAAGGGGTGTGCAAGGGGAGGGTGTGGAAAAGGGGTGTGCAAGGGGAGGGTGTGGAAAAGGGGTGTGCAAGGGGAGGGTGTGGAAAAGGGGTGTGCAAGGGGAGGGTGTGGAAAAGGGGTGTGCAAGGGGAGGGTGTGGAAAAGGGGTGTGCAAGGGGAGGGTGCCCATTCATGCCTCTACTCTGGACAACATAAACTCCAGAGTATGTTAATGTTATGCATATATTAATCTGTATGCAAATTAGTCTTATTCCATATGCACATGGTCATAGTGAGTGCTGTTAAAGAAAGAAAGGCTTTGTGATAACCCTGTTAACCTTACCTATTCCAGAGCTGAACTTGAGCACAAAGATATTATAATGAAACAAACAGCAATGGAGTGATTAGCAATTAAGGAAACTACCACATGCAGAGTCGGGGAGGGATTTATCTGAGAATAAACTTCTTTGGAAGATGAGAGGGAATAAAGTACCACAAGCTGATATTTGTGTTCAAACACAAGGGTGCAGAAAATGCCTTCTCTGCCTTTTGGAAAGGTTAAGGCAATAAAACACTACAATAAAATGCTTTGAGATCCCCTAGAGTTTTCTCTATCCTGGGACAAAGTATGGCCCTAGCTGTAGAATGATCCCTTTCAGCCTTGTGCAGAAGATCAAAAGATCAGAAACTTCATTTCTTCCATAACAAATTAAGGGATCTCTTTAAGAGGTCTGTTTTCAGGATGTCATGCTGACTTTCTAGCAAGGTAACTTTTCACCAGTGAAACTAGGTGAAACATCTAATAATATATCCTATTATCAAATCCATGGTGCAGAGCCAGGCAGTGGTGTGGCTTTCTGTTAATCCTAGAACTCAGGAGTCAGAAGCAAGTGGATCTCTGATTCTGAGGCCATTTTTGTCGAAGAGAGAATTCCCAGATAGCTAAGGCTGCACAGAGAAACCCAGTCTCAAAACACCAAAAGGATATAATTACTATTAACAGTAATAATAATTAGTGGAAGAGAATATAGAGTAGCTGTTGGTCATTAGCAATTACCACAATGAAATCCCTGGCATAAAATAACATAGAATTTACATACAATTTTCATAAAGCTCTTGGATACTTCCAATCTAACTTCCAAAGTTAGACACTTTATGATACCCAGTGCAGTGTAAATGCTATGTGTACAGTTGTCATATTATCTAGGGAATAATATAAAGAGAAACATAATAGAAAAAGGTGTTTTACAGATGCACATTTTCCCATTTAATCTCTCCTGTTGTTTGATTTAGTTTATATGGCATATATAGATTCACAAAACCAACTTCATTTAACGATGTTACTTAAAGGAACACTATCATGACTGACCTTGGACCTGGAGCAGTTAACCTGGGGGTCAGCACATCATCAGCACACATTGAGGTTATCTTTTTCTTCCTCTGAGAGAGGAAAGCAGGGGAGCACATGGCCTGGCAGACAGGGTTGGGGTTGTATTGAATGAGTTCTGTGTCCCTGATCAGGGCCTATACTCACTGACAATCATCTTTTATGGGAGTACTTGCAAACCATACCAGACCCTGCCAGTACATTCATGTGGCTGCATCTTTAAAGTGATCATGTGGGAATGTCCCTGGAGTATGATTTTAACCACATCTCAGACTCAATTGTTAAATTTAAGCACTTGCCCAAGAGACCAGAATCAATTGTTTGTCTCTCAACAAACCTCAAGTTGTATATTATTCAAAGAATCATCCCCAGCTGACAGTAGTTAATCATCAGGTTATCAGCCCTGTTAGACCCAGGATGTCCACTCCTGTGGGCAGAAAAAAAAAGGGGTTGACTTGGACAATTCAGACCTAACTAGGACCCATCTGCTGCTGCTGCACTTAGAAATTCTTCCCTTGAGGTAAAGGCTTGGGCTGGTTCCCAGGTCATTTCCTGATTCAGGAAACATGGCTCCCACTTGATATAGAGTGAGCTGACTCATCCCATTATCTGAGTCCTAAGCTAAAGTGACTGCTCTCTACTTTGAGGATAAGCCCTAGTCCCAGGGCACTACAAAAAGACAAGGCACTACAATTGGAGCACACTGCTCAGAAACTTCCAGTCCAGCTCTGTGACTCACTTGTCACAGGGAATAAATGGACCATCTTTCTTTGAAACATAATTCTTCTCTAGAAGATTACTGGATGCCTAATAAGGATTATTTATTTATTGCTTTAGCCTGGCTCCAGGATCTATGTAAATTTTATGAGACTATGTACAAAAAGATGGGTACTCATGAATTTTTTCATGCTGAAGATCTGAAACTTTTTATTTTAGGTCCCCTGAGAATCCATAATCTCCAAATCAATTAAAAGCCATGGCTTTACCATTTTCAGAGATTTGTCACAGGAGTTGACAGCAGAGCACTGTTGGCAAACAGCTGTGTGGAAGCAAAGCTTCTTCTACAAGATCATTCATTGTATTACCCGGTAGGACAAAGATCAATATGAATATTGACATCTTCTAAAGATGCCATGCGCCAGAGCATGCTGGTGTCCAGGTGTGAACCACAGGACTGTGTTATCTTTCTCTGTGGTTCTGCTTTTAGTGTAGAGGCATACCCTTGATTCCAAGGTCCCCAGTCAGTCATTAATTTTATTTAGTATGCTACAGCATGAAGAAGATACAAAAAATAAGGTGTCTCCTCAAAAACAAAACTAAACAAACAAAATTAAAAATGGAGAAACTCTGGACTGAGGCAATGACTCAGTGGAAAACACAACCTTGAGAGTCTGCATTCAGATCTCTGGAACACACTTACACAGTAGATGTGCTGATGCGCATGTGCAATCCCAGCTTTCCTACCGTGAAACAGGAAATGGGTACAGGAACATCTCTGGGTGCTTAGGGTTATTAAAGGTCAGCAAACCTAGTGATGCAGAGACCCCCACCTCAAACAAGCTAGGTATCAAGGACTCATACCCAAAGGTATTCTCAATGTTCTCTAATTTTCACACACATGTCATGGTACAAGCGTATGCACGCACACAGAAACCAGAGTGGCAGATGAAAAAGACCTGTGTGAGGTCAAAGAGTCAGGTGAAGAGTCCCATCAATTAATTTAGACCTTTCACACATGTCTCCTTCAAACTTTCCTTCTTCCATGTCTCTTAATTTTCAATATGTAGCCCCCATTACAAGCCTATCCATCGTGGTAGTGCGATGAATAAGGCATTGGATGAATGAAAATACATGATAACAAACTTTGCCACAGAGGAAAGTCTGATTTGCATAATGATGATGTTTTAAATAATGACAACCTCCCTTTCAGGCTTGGATGTCAGCTCTCCTGGAGGTGTGAACATCATTATTTCCTAGGAATAATCCACAGAAAAACACCCCAAAGCAAAAGCATATTATTACCAAACCTCTGTTGGGTAATGCAGAAGCCAGCATCAAGTAAATGATGGCAAATCATTAAATACAAAACTATGTTTTCCCATAGGGCTCCCTAGAGAGCAAAATTAATTCAGAAAACTTACTTGGGGGAAAGTAAGTCTTTCCTTGAAAGCATAAAAGTGGCACAGAGCATTTAAAACCCTCATGGACTAGTGATGAGTGGTAATGACCTCTCAGGGGAGCTTCCCAGGAGCTTATGTGGTATCATTACATGCCAAATGTTCTTGGGGATTCAGAAAGTCAATGGACAAAGATGGCCTTTGGTTAACTGTCTTATGAGTAATTTCTCATTGACCACAATAAAAACAATACTACCCCTCCAACTACTACATGTTTGGTGAAGCAGTCTGTCACTTCTAAATGCCTGGCTTTTGGAAAGTGGTAGTAAGTTACAGTGTGTCTGTGAAGTAAATATGATCATACCACTGAAAATCATGTCTATTTAAATACATGATAAAGCTTGTGGTGTGTAAATTAAGCAAGAGAATGTTCACACACACAATAAAGCATGAAACCAACAATGTTTACAGAATAATAAACCATCGAAAATAATCAGTAGTACCATTTGAGGTATCTAGTCTTTTCTTTATAAATAACTTTGCTTTCCTTTTCTATGCTTTTGTATTGAAGACAATAACCTAAAAATACTATGCATTAAAAGGTTTTAGAGAAACAAAGCCATGAGGAAGCACATGGATGTTTATTTATTAGAAATATGTTTGTAGGAAGCATAAATTTTTGAAGGCATACCTAATGTTTTTCAGTCCAATTCCAAAGGACTAAGAAGCATGGAACTAAGAATTAGAAGCAATAACAGCCTGGGAGTAGCAAATGATTATTTCAGCTCAAGAAAAAGGAGAGAAAGAGAGAGAGTTTGTGTTTTCTTTTTCTTTCTGTATTCAGACTGAATGAACTGGAGGAAGCCCACAATAATGGGGAAAGGTATATACTGTCTTTGTTCTTCTATTTCTTTCTGTATTCCTTTTGTCGTCATCATCATCGACATATGCTCATTTTTATATACCATTGGGTTTTATAAGGATATTGTCACACAAGTATAAAAGATGCTTTGGGCATCTTTTTCCATAGCTCTCAATGCTGCTTTCTTCTGCCTTGCCCCTCTCATTAGCCCCCTTCACCCCACTACGCAGTCTCATTTCTACGCTCATGTTATCCTTTTTCATATAAAAATTTAAATGTCAACCTCTTCCAAACACACACATGTTTATTATGCCTTTATTATGCCTTTTATTTTATCATATTCTGGTTTGTTACTGATTTGCCTTATCTTTTTTTATTATTCTTTAGATGCCTATTGGTTTTCTAATGAGAGACAAAAAGAGTATGAATTCAAATGAGAGAAAAGTTGAGGAGGATCTTGAAGGAAATGGGGGAGGGGAAACAATAATCATAAATAGTTCATGAAAGAAATCTATTGTCTTCTTTTTTCTTTTTTGTGATTTTTTTTAAGTTTAGACTTTCTTTTTTTGATTCCTGGGTTTATGATTATTAACAAAAACAATAGACAAAATGCTAAATGGGGAATTAAAATAAAAGTCACATTTTCTATCTGTGTATAGCCTTGTTCAAGCTCCCTTCCTCCTTCCACCCCCTCCAGTCACTCTCTCTTCTCCACATCTCCCCATCTCCCCCCCAGCAAAGGCAGGAGGTCCCAATATTGCTCAGTTCAGCATCCACTTCTGGTAGATCCAGTTTTCTCCCCACAACATCAAGACTGAGTCAGGTGGTCCTCTAGGGGGAGTGGGATCCAAGGAGTCAGTCCAAGGTGTTTCAGATCCCACGCTGTTCTGTGGTTGTGGTTTGCAGCTTGGACATGCTTTGCTTTTTGATTTTTTGTTTAGAGTCCACTAATGAGTGAGTACATCTCCTGCTTATCTTTCTGGGTTTGTGATACCTCATTCAGGAGGATATTCTCCAAATCCATCCATTTGCCTGAAAATTTTAGGATTTCAAAGAAATATTTCAATTTAAAGATATATTTCAATAAAGAAAAATATAAAATAATGTTTTTCTGCCTATTTGGGTAATTCTTAACCCAGCCAAACTGACACTCAAAGACAGTCATCAAAGAATAGCATCATGATACTCTTTCTAGTCAAGAAAGAACTTTTAAATGTGTAAGAATAGAAATAAGTAGTTCTTCCTACAATAAAGAAGACTGTGTTCATCTCCCTGTAGGTTAACATTCTTCTCCCACTGTGCCTATGCTTTCCATCGAGGATGCTCATCTTTCTACCTAAGGAACCAAGGAAAATGGCATCAGGTTCATTAACAGCAAAGACTTCAGACACTTTGACCAACCTCTCCTTACTTCTTTTTCATAATAATTAAAGCCCTTGTCAAACAATAGAGCATAAATTCCCTTGTTCTGTTCTCACCAGTGAACTTTGGTTTAATTGTGGTATCCATAGTTTGGGCACTTATGACATCCTAAACCCTTCAGAAGGGTAGCATTGTCTATTGCAGCTGTTAAGAAGCAGAGTCAAGTAGAGCTACGCATGGACATGACTTCAGAAAATGGGAGATGCCTCAGTCAGCAAAACTCTTGCCGAGCAAGCATGAGAATCTGAGACCAAATCCTCATTAAAAAAATCTAGGTGTGGGGCTATGTTCATGTAATCCTAGCACAGGGTGACTGAGGCAGAGGAATAACTGGAACTCATTGATCATATAGCTTTGCCAAATCAGTGAGGTTGAAAAGCTGACTCAAAAAATAAAAGACAGCATAACAAAGAATATGCATGACTTCAACCATTCAGCCTTCGCACACATTAACATACACATACACACACAGAGTATGATCTCATGTCTACCATCAATGGCCATTGAACCTCCCTGTGAGTTTTCACCCACTTTCTCAAAGTCAGAAACAGAAGAGAGGACAACTGGTTGAATCCTGACAGGGGTTCAGATTTCCCTGTTCTGAGTTATGTGGCTTTGGGCAGGTGGTTCCATCTGACTCTTGATCCTTACCTGGCATCTTTCCTCAGAATGTTGTTGAAGTGATCAAACTAGACCTTACAGATAAAATACTGTGTCCACAGCCATCTGTAGGAGTTAACATTTGCCATCAAATCAGATGCTCATCCCAGTATTATCATCTGTGAGAACATATTGATAAAAGGCAGGGCATCTGTTTATGGGAAGGAGAACCTGTTGCAGACACACATGAGAAAATAGCACTGATTCATGACTGTCTTCAATTAACAGCTCAAGTTAGAAAGTGAAAAATATGTAGAGAATCCAGACTTGAAAAGTCAACACAGAGATTGAGGCAATGAGAGACAGCCATGGAGGAGGAAACTGATGAACAGGTTTTCAGTGGATGTTTCTGTTGCTGTATCACTGAGCACACATATTTATCCTTAGGGAATGTGGCCAACATGTTCCTGCTGTAATCCACATCTAAGAATATTTTTAGAAGCCAAACTTATTTCAGATATGTATCTACACCTACTTATCTCTCTTTCCTTTCTTTTTTCCCTCCCATCCCACTTATGTGTCTTTTTTGGAACAATGTTGATAGCAGCCATGCAAGCAATTAAACACAGGAGATGATTTCAGACTATGCAAAGTGATAGAAAGACACAGGCAAGACATCAGATGATTCTACCCAAAGTGTCTCCAAAGTACTCTTGGAGAGAGGTACAACTAATGAAGAGACTTCTCTCTTCATCCATCTGAAATACATGTCACTTCTCTACAAGATTGGGACAAGACACAGAAAGACTCTTTCTGACCCATTGTCTGCTTAGGTTTTGCTATTAAGCAATCAGTGGTGTCAGCTGACTCAGTAGGACAAAAGACAGAGGAAAGAAGCACTCAACCTCTGTTCTCACTGGCATCCCTAGCCTAGTACATCACATCTCATCTTCCCACATCTCATCTTCTTGACTCATTCTCTTGAGTCAGATTTAGCCATGCTCCATCCAGTCTTGATAAGCAGGTGAACTCCCAAACACATAATCACCTAATTTTATGTAACATGATGATAGAGGCTAGAAGAACATCTGGTCCAGCCCAAAAGCAAACTGGTGAAAATGGGTGCTTGCTGGGCAGAAGTGTGAAGGATTAAGATTAGAAAAACCAGGGGAGAGGGTTTCAAGCAGAAGAAACTGGGGGAGCAAAGCCCCAGGAGCAGATGAGGAGCCAACAAAGCCACAGTACAGAAAAAAGGGGGTATAAAAAAGTCTGAAGACTAAATTTATGCAAAAGAAGCAATGAGAAGCTGAAACCCTAACTCAGTCAGGAAAATGCTTGCTATTCAAGGATAAGTCTGATGCTCAGCCCCACATGAAGGTCCAGCTGCAGGTATAAGCCTCTGTAACCCTAAGGCCCAGAAGCCAGAGACAGAGGGTTCCTGGGACTCTGGCTAGCTAGTCTAGCAGAAGCTTTGAGCTCTCATCTAATTGAGAGACCTTCACACACACACACACACACACACACACACACACACACACACACACACACACTAAGCTAGAGTATGTTAGAGGAAGATAGTCAATCTCACTGTCGATCACTGATTTTATACACACATACATGCACATCTGCATCCCACATACATGAAGATGTACACACACAATGAAAGAAAGGGGAAAGAGAAAAGAGCAATGAGATGGGAGGAAAGAGCTAACTCAACGCAGTGACAGAAAATTCACTGTGCATCTTTTCTGGAGTCTACGTCTCCTGCTGCTTACCCTTTGGTCAGGTAAAAGCCATTTTCTAACGAAGGAAAATGACATGTTCTTTCTTTCCTCTATTTTCTTTTTAGTACCAACAGATGAATCAATATGTCTGGCTCCCAGTGGAGGCTATTTCTTTCTCAGCACATTTTCTCTACAGCTCAAATGTGTGGCTAGGGGACCTAAGTCTTCTCTTCATGTAAGTCCATCTTTTCCAAGACTGATTGTTGCTCACCTGAGCAGGATACATCTCCCATAGATACTAAATTGATAGACTCACATTCTGCAGTTTCACATGCCATAAATTCTAAGTAGTATGGGAAATTTTCATTATGACTAACTAAAGAGTTCCATCCACTGCAGGCACTCGCAGGGTCTGAAGAATACTGAGCAAACATGGGTGACATTGTAACCACCCAAGCTTCAAAAACAAGAGTGTTGAGGACCAATTATCTGTCCCCAGTGATATTAAATAATGTGTAGAAATGTCAAATTATCCCTTCCCATGAAACCACTTAGGGGTATGTTAATCAGACAG
>PVIH01018082.1:0-39673 GCA_004025045.1 Sigmodon hispidus | reverse complement strand
CTTCACAGAGTTAAACAAATCCAACTTAAAAGAAGGCAACAAATCTTTACATTGTTATACACATTTGTAGTTGTTATTCACTCTTACTTTTTTTAATTCTTTGTTCTTTTGGGAGACTCACTACCCGGCTCCCAAATAAATTACACATAGAGGCTTATTCTTAATTATAAATGTCCAGAATTAGCCTGATTTCTTTCTATTCACCTTTTAACTTGAATTAGATTAGCTTATCTACCTTTTGTCTCTGAGCTTTTACCTTTCTCTATTTCTGTATATCTTTTTTCTTACTCTATTTCTGCTTGTGTAGCTGGATGTCTGGACCCTTGAGTTCTTCTCTTGCTCCTTGATTTCCCTTCTCCCAGACTTATCCTTCTATTTATTCTCTCTGCCTGCCAGCCTTGTCTATCTTTTCTTCTGCCTTGTTATTGGCCATTCAATTCTTTATTAGACTATTAGGCATTTTAGATAGGCAAAGTAGCACAGCTTCAGAGTTAAACAAAAGCAAAATAAAAGAATGCAAAACATATTTCCATAATTAAACAAATGTTCCACAATATAAACAAATGTAATGCAAATTAATATAATATTCCACAACACATGACCAGTTTCTTGAAGCTTCTGCCAGTGTAATTTTTCTTCCACGATATAGTAAAATTTGAAACTCTGATCTAAATAAATTATATATCATTTAAATTTTTGCATTTGCCTATTTTATCACAGTAAGAAAGAAGAAATTAATATGATAAATAAAGAATTACTGCTTTTATTTGGTTTGGTTTTGAAACAGTCTCAGTTTATACTTCCCTGGAACTCACTAGTCAAGGATGGGTTTGAATTCTTGTCAGGTCTTCTGCTTTATCCTTCTTGCTCAGTGCTGATATTTTAGAAATGAACTATCAATCCTAAATTAAAGGATCACCTATTAACTTTTAATAAAAAAACTGGTGTCTTGATATGGTATCTACTGCTAAAGATGCTATGAATGTCTTGTTGAAATATCAAGGATGATTTAGACTGTTACATAAATTTATTTGAAAAAATAGCAAGGTTCGAGACTACTGACCCCAGTTTTGAATGAAGGACTACTTTACATAAAATTCTATCATCCATAATTATAATCTATAGAAATATTTTTCATAAAAAGAAATCAATATTTTAAATTTAATTGCTGTTTTATTTTGTAAAGTTGCCACAATTAATGCAACTTTCAGAAATTATTTCTTTAATGTTATGACAGCTATGAACACTGAGGCAAGATTCTTTACCAGCAAAAACAGGATGGTGTTGAAGCCTCAGATGATTATTTTACCAATAATATATGTTTATATAATTATAGTATTTATATGTAATATATACATAATTATTAAGTATACATATAACAATAAAAATGCATTATAGTATAAACATTACTATGGAAAGGAAGATAAACAATAACAAAGGCAGGTAGAGATACAGAACTTTTCATGGATCAGTGTTGATCTGTGACTAAGTTGTCAATAGTCTTATAAGAAAGTAGAAGGCAGATGAATAAATAATAAAGCTTAATTTTGTTTTAAGCACTTGAATTTAAACTAGAGATTAATTTGGGATACTTGTTTTTTCATAATTTTTGCTTTTAAATATAGGTTTTACAAAACCATGATATTATAATTTTTATTGACCTTTTTTCTTATATTCTTACTTTTAAAATATTAAAGACCTACATAGGTATCTCAGGGAAATTACCTTCTATGTTGTCATCCATCTCTGATATTGTATAATCCTATGCTCAAAGTTGCAAGTTCTTTTATGCTCTGTCCACCCATTCCTTGCATTAAACTGTTTATTTGTGACTGACAGGAACTGAAAGGCAAGAAAAATAACTTTCTTTTCAGCAATGCCAATGAGAATAGCAAAGCTCAAAAAGAAGCTGTCTCTTACACCCATCTACACTGCATTTCTTATTAAAAGAAACAATTTCTCTATCATTGCAGAGCAAAACCTGGGAAAGATAGCTAATCATACACTACAGAAAGAAATGGCCAAGTTTAACCAATAAACCTTAATAATGAAACAGGACAGTCCCCACTGGGGTTTGGTAGCTTCTGAGTTAAGAGTAGTAAATATTCTACACAAGCATTCAGTCTCAAATAAGATTTGTGGAAGCTGACTCTGCAGCTGAAGCTTCTGCTATTCTCCACAGCCAACAAAAGGCTTCTGAAGGCCCTTTGATGTGTTTTCCTTTGCTTTTCCTGGTACTTTTTCAGCTTTTCACCCTGGAAGAACCATTCAGGTCAGCATTAGTTGAACTAGTCAGGAAGTGTAACTTTGAACATATGTCTCTGACATGAAATTTTAAGCCTTTCTGTCTTCTAGCCAGGGACACAGGGGCAATCTTAGGTTATAATAGTTGCCACAACTTCCTAGACAAAATCAAAGATTCAAGTTACTCAACTTCACTTAACACTTTCACGGGTTAGAACCATTGTTTAAATTTCTCTTTGTGCTTTTTCATGTGTACTAGCAAAATATAAGACCTAAAAGGGAGATTTTGTTTTTTTCTAAACTCAATAATGTTGTGAGTAGTAAAAACATTATGCCCAATTATTTTGGCAAAGAGCAAAAATTGACAGAAACAAAATACATATAAATGGCTTTGTCTATATATGGCAGTTCAAACACGCCCAATATTCTCTGTGGTTCCTGATTCCAGTAAGTCAAGACTTGGCTTTGAGGTTGCTATTGTGGGCGTGAAATGTGAGAAAGATAGGCCAGGCCACAGCCCTTAAATATGTCTTTCCTGCAGTGAAATTGAGGCTTAGCAGGGAAAGAATGTCTTTTAGTTTAATTAATGAAGTTTGAACCCCTCTCTTGTGGTCATACAAAGTTCTTCTATGGTACCATCATAGACACAATTTCTAACCTTTGTTTCTTCTCCTTAGAAATAAAGACTTTTTTAAAATCAAGTTTTGTATTGAAGATATTCAAAACCTTGTACTATGTATGCTCATGAATAGAACACCTGGCTTTGACACAGATTAAGCCTGATTTGGCTAACTGCCATTTAATAAATATGTGGGCAGGAAGCAGAGAAAAGCACTTCTATAGTTGAGATGAGACACTCAGACACTTTAGCAGCTGGGACTCTTTATCGCCTACATTACAGGAATGATGACATGTTACTCCTGCCATCTTCTATATATTCACAAGACACTAGAGGATGAATTACAGTAGTACTACATCTGGATTTTAAATACATAATGGCAATATGAAAATAGTTTTCTTTTTAAGTACTTAGTGTTTAATATTTAGTGACATTGTTCTCATTATTATCACTCAAAATAGAAAAATAATTGTTCCCTATGTATTTCTTGTGCTATGAACTGAATATTCATCACAACCAACTGTAATTAATTAAAAAAATAAGCCTTTGGATTAGGGAGATGCATCAATGGCTAAAAGTACTTGTTGCTTTTGCAGAGTACTTGAGTTCAGATACCAGATCTCACAGTGATCTGTAACTCCAGTTAGAGGAGATATGATGCCTTTTTCTAAACTCTGTGGACACTGGGCATGTACATGGTGTATATGCACATGTGCAGGCAAACCAGTGTTACACATAAAATAAAATATGTATTTAAAGAATTTAAAATAAAATAAACTTTTCAAAGCTTTGGGATTTCTTGTTTTCACATGTAAGAAGAAAATTTAAAACCATACCCACTTACTGTATTGCTCAATTTACAAACTGTGCCCAATGTTGTTACAGTTAATTTATTTAAAAAATTAAATCATTGTCTTAATTCTGCATTCTTAAGGCATATAAATCACAGCTATTATCTTAAGAAGCTTAATAATAAATAAGTTATCTTAGTACTTAAAATTTAGAATATTATATATTAGTTACTAATTTTAAAATGTTTTATTGTAAATTGCAACATTTCCTTATGGGACAATTTTATGGTTAGCCACCCTGAAATCACAATGATAAAGAAATAAAGAATGATTTCCAATTAATTACTTTCAAAACAAGTGCAGACATCTAGAAATTATGTACTGTTTCAATGATGATGAAGATGATTAGCCTTGTTTCCCAATAAATTTTTTATTAGACATTATGACAGGAATAAAATGAGAGTCTATGGTATGGCTTTAAGTTTATAATTGATTAGAGTATTAGTCTGTTATATGGTTGAGATTGAAGAGAAGTCAACTGTTCTTTGAATGATATAAACTTTTAAATATGATATTGAAAATTTTGTCTTACACATATGAATTGTTAACTTCAAACTCAACATTTTTTTCTACAACTTCCACAACCAGATCCAATCAAACCTATACAATGCAGAGCAATAAAATGTTCCAAGGAATTGGTTTATTTTATTATCTAATGATCATTAAGAAAATTTTTAACTCTAATGATAGCTTACCTTGTATGAAGTAGGTATTTTATCAAATTATTAATGTGATTGCTTGATTCTTTTAAAAATTTATTTAACCAAACAAAAAGTGAAGCATTCTATTCATTAGGATAATATAGATTATTTATTGTAAAAGTCCAAAAGCTCATTTTTTGGCTCTCCACAAAGAAAGCTCAATTTAGTAAACACTATTCTTAGTTGGATAATGAGACTGATTGCCTTCTTACCATATTTTTCATAACAAAAACCTGAATATTTTTGCACTACACACGATTTCTTTTCTTCTCACCATTTTTCCCTTTTCTCAGCTTTGTGTGTACCAAAATATTTTACAAGTATAAGTAAATGTTCACATTCTTTTCCAACTCTTTAACCTACAAATTCTACTTCCGCAACTCATTATAGTTTCTCCTACTTACCCTGTGGGTAATCTATCAGATATCATATCTTCCAAAAGCTTAATAAGTGTAATAGAAATATCAGGCATAAATAAACAGATAAAATGTCAATTGATTTCATAAAAGCACTCAAACTATTTCAAAATGAAAGATCTGTCTATAAAAATGATGCTTGAAAAATTGTTCTAGTGCATGAAATGAAATTAGTCCCTTCTTTTATTACTTATACAAAAATTATCTTCTAATGAATTTAGGAAACAAAAAAGGGAACATAGTCTCTGATATCAGCTCTCCATAGCAGACAGGAGCTAGGGTTTGGTGGTGAGGGTCTCCTCTAGCCACACTTAAACAGGGAACCTTGTCGTGAGCCACCTCGCCAGCAAGGAACACGCAACACCGGATCCTTCTCTTTGCAGTTTATTCGGGCCTTTAATTATCCTTTGTCTCTCACTCACTCACTCACTCACTCACTCTCACTCTCAGACATATGACTAACGACCCTGGGGGAAGTCCGCTCGTGGTTAAATACCCTCTGGGTTTCCAATCCCAGTAAGCCACGTAGACATTGCCCATAGGTCCCGAGGCACCGGAAGCAAGCCACCATCCTTGCCTACAGCCAATAAGGAGTTGCTTACTCCCGAGAGCACTCACCTTCAGAAAAGGTGGAAGGCGGAAACCAGCGCCACCTTTAGGGCGTGGTACAACGCAGCTCCCTACAGAACCTTATATAGCCACACCTCCGACTGCATCACCAGAGAATAACTGAGGACTTTGAAATTCAGACTCAGCCCACAGGTAAGCAGATTCTGGCTCTTGGACCACCACACTTCCGGGGACTTGCTCTCCAGGTCCTGGGTCAAACCCTAGACTTTGATCTCAGCTCTTCCTAGCAGGCAGAAGCTAGCGTTTGGCTGTGAGGGGCTCCTCAAGCTACACCTAAAAGAGGAGACCTTGCATGGTCAGGCCCGCCTCCAGAAAGTACTACATCATCAGAGAAGGACTGAGCATTTGAAATTCTGATACCTGTCCAGAGCAGAATCAGAGAACAAGCAGACTCCTTGCTCAGAGGAGACACGAGACACACAAGCTCTCTTATCACAATTGACTAGGAGCTGCCTAATCATGAACCACTGAATTCATGGAGACACCAGTGCAAAATATATAAATCAAAAGAAAGAGCAACAAGGAAACATCAGAAGAAACTGGTGGTTCCACAACTACAAGACCTGAACAGAGCAAGGAAGAGGAAACAGAAAGAAACAACACCAAAAACACCTTTATAAAGATTATTGAAGCCTTCAAAGAAGATATAAAAAGTTCCCTTAAATAAATAGAAGAAAATACAAACAAAAAATTGGAAGAGATGAACAAATTCTTGAAAAAAACAAAGAAAAGGTAAACCAAAATGAAATAAACATTTCAGGAAGTAAAAACTGAAATAGAAGCAATAAAAAAAGGCACAAAATGAGGCAAAGGAGGAAATGGAAAATTTGAAGAAAAGAGCAGGAATTACAAATAAAAGCAAAACCGAAAGAATCCAAGAGTTGGAAGAGAGAATCTCTGGAGTGGAAGACTCAATAGCAGAAACAGATACATCAGTCAAAGAAAATACAAAAACCAAAAAAGCCATAACACAAAACGTTCAGGAAATCTGGAACACCATGAAAAGACCTAACCTGAGAATAATGGGAATAGAAGAAGGAGAAGAATACCAGCTCAAAGGCATAGATAATGTATTCAATAAAATCATACAAGAAAACTTTTCTAACTTAAAGAAGGAAATGCCTATAAAGATACAAGAAGCTTACAGAACACCAATTAGATATGACCCCCAAAAAAGTCTGCTCAACACATAATAATCAAGCCACACAACATACAGAACAAAGAAAAATTTTAAGAGCTGCAGAAGAAAAGGGCCTACTTACTTATAAACGCAGACCCATCAGGATAACTTCTGACTGTTCAATAGTCAGAAGTTATACAGACACTAAAAGAGCATGGCTGCCAACCTAGACTACTATACCCAGCAAAATTATTAATCATGATAGATGGAGTAAACAAGATACTTAAGAACAAAGTCAAACTGAAACAATACCTATCTACCAATCCAGACCTCAAGAAAACATTAGAGGGAAAACTCCAACCTAAGGATTCCAGATACACCCAGGAAACCACAAAAAAATCAATAATCCCACTGAATAAAAACCCAGAGAAAGGAAATACATAGAAGCTACTACCAAAAATAGCAGAAAACATCAACCAGGGGTAACTAATATCCCTTAATATTAAAGGACTCAACCCACCTGTAAAAAGGCACACACTAACAAAATGGATACAAAAGCAGAAGCCATCCTTCTGCTGCATACAAGAAACAAAGGTCAACCACAAAGACACACACAGGCTCAGAGTAAAGGGTTGAAAAAAGATTTTCCAATCAAATGGCCCTAAGAAACTAGCTGGGGTTGCTACCCTAATATCTAACAAAGTAGGCTTAAAGCTAAAAGCAATTAAAAGGAACCAAGATGGACATTACTTATTCATAAGGAACAATTGGTCAAGAGGAGATTTCAATCCTGAATATTTATGCCCCTAATATAATGACACCTGCCTATGCAAAAGAAACACTGCTAAATCTCAAATCCAACATCAATTCTCACATCCTAATAGTGGGAGAATTCAATAACCGACTTTCACCCCTGGATAGATCAATCGGACATAGATTCAACAGAGAATTAAGGAGTCTAAGAGAGATTTTGATGCAAATAGATTTAATAGATATTTATAGAAGTTTCCACCCAAATGCAAAGGACTATGTATATTTCTCAGCTCCTCATGGAACTTTCTCCAAAATTGACCACATAATTGGTCATAAAGCAAATATCAATAGATACAAAAAATTGGAAACAATCTATTGTATCTTATAGGACCACCAGGGCCTAAAGTTAAAATTCAACAACTTCAAAAATCACAGAAAACCTACCAATTCATGGAAACTCAACAATACTCAGCTGATTCACATCTGGGTCAAAGAAGAAATTAAAAAAGGAATTCAAAGTCCTCCTAGAATTTAACGAAAATGAATCCACATTTTCAAAGGGTATCCACAACATACCCAAACTGGTGAAAAAAAGTGAAAGCAGTCTTAAGAGAAAAATTCATAGCTCTATATGAAAAGCCTAGAAATATTTCACACTAGAGAACTAACAGCTCAGCTGAAAGCCTTAGAACAATTGGGAGCAAACTCACCTAGAAGGAGTAGACAGCAAGAAATAATCAAATTTAGAACTGAAATCAATACTTTTGAAACAAATAGAAGAATACAAAGAATCAATGAATCAAAGAATTGGTTCTTTGAGAAACTCAACAAGATAGTTAAGCCCTTCTCCAGACTAATCAAAAAGCAGAGAGAGAGTGTCCAAATCAACAAAATCAGAAATGAAAAATCAACAAAAAAAAATGAAAAATGTTGTCAGACATAACAACAGACTCCCAGGAAATCCAGAGAATTATCAAGTCATATTTTGAAAGACAATATTCCACAAAAATGAAAAACCTAGAAGAAATAGACAGCTTTTTGTACAGGTACCATTTAACAAAATTAAATGTATACCAGCTTAATATCCTAAACAGACCTATAACACTAAAGGCATTTGAAGCTGTGATTAAAAGCTTCCTGAGTAAAAAAAAAGCCCAGGTCTAGAAGGTTTCAGTGCAGAATTCTACCAGACATTCAAAGAAGAATTACTACCATTATTCCTCAATATTTTTCACACAGTAGAAACTGAAGGAATATTACCAAATTCTTTTTATGAGGCCACAATTACCCTAATACCCAATCCACTCAAAAGCACAACAAAGAAGGAGAACTACAGAACAATTACCTCATGATTACTGAAGTTAAAATTCTCAATAAATTTTTTCCAAACCATAGACAACAATATATAAAAAATATCATCCACCATGACCAAGTAGGCTTCATCACTGAAATTCAGGGTTGGTTTAAAATACAAAAAAAAACCCATAAATGTCATCCATCATATAAACAAATTGAAGGAAAAAAAATCACATGATTATATCCTTAGATGCTGAAAATCCTTTGACAAAATCTAACACTCTTTTATTATAAAAGCCCTGGAGAGGTCATGAACACATGGAAAATGCCAAAATATAATAAAGGTGATTTACAAGAAGCCAACATCCAACATCAAACTTAAGGGAGAAAAACTCAGAGCAATCCCACTAAAATCAGGAACTAGAAAAGGATGTTCTCTCTCCCCTTATCTATTCAATTTAGTTTTTGAACTTTTAGCTAAAGCAATATGAGAATGAAAGGAGATAAAGGGGATACAAATTGGAAAAGAAGAAGTGAAACTATTTCTATTTGCTGATTATCTGATTGTATACATAAGTGACCCACAAAATTCTAACAGGGAACTCCTACAGCTGATAAAAACTTCAGCAATGTAGCTGGATACAAGATTACCTCAAAGAGATCAGTAGCCCTTCTATACACTAAAGATTAAAGGGCTGAAAAAGAAATAAGTGAAACATCATCTTAATAATAGCTACAAATAGCATTAAATACCTTGGAGTAACTATAACCAAAGAAGTAACAGATCTATTTG
Organism: Sigmodon hispidus; assembly: GCA_004025045.1. Classification (NCBI taxonomy): domain Eukaryota; kingdom Metazoa; phylum Chordata; class Mammalia; order Rodentia; family Cricetidae; genus Sigmodon; species Sigmodon hispidus. Next base: position 30,250 of record PVIH01018082.1, on the reverse strand, counting down.
ACGAAAATTTTAAGTCATTGAAGAAAGAAATTGAAAAAGATATCAGAAAATGGAAAGCTCTCCCATATTCCTGGATAGGTAGGGTCAACATAGCAAAAATGGCAATTCTTCCAAAAGCAATCTACAGATTCAATGCACTGCCCATCAATCCTAACACAATATTTTATGGACCTTGAAAGAACAATACTCAACAAATAAACAAACAAGAAAAAAGCAAAGCATGCCCAAGCTGCAAACCATAACCACTGAACAGCTTGGGATCAGAAACACCTTAGACTGACTCCTTGGATCCCATTTCCCCTAGAGGAACACCTGACTCTCTCTTGAGGGAGTGGGGAGAAAACTGCATCTGCTAGGAGTGGAGACTGAACTAAGTAATATTGGAGCATTGGGACCATGGGACTGCCTGCTGGCTGCCCTGGGATGGGATGGGGATTTGTGTAGAAGAAGGAATGACCTGATGTCGTGGGAGGGGGAAGGGATCTTGAATAAGGATATACAAGTTTAGAAAGTGTGACTTCTTTGTTCATAATAATAATTATAATAATAAAAAGGACAAAAAAAGAAAGAAAAATACTCAACTTCATTTGGAATGACAGGAAAGCAAGAGTTGTCAGAAAAATTTTGCTCAACGAAAGAACTTCAGGAGGCATCACCATCCCAGATTTCAAGTTATACTATCTAGCTACAGTAATAAAAACAGCCTAGTACTGGTTTAAAAGGAGACTTGTGGATCAATGGAATCAAACTGAGGATCAGGACATTAACCCAAAAATCTATGAACACCTGATCTTTGTCAAAGAAGCCCAAAATGTCTAGTGGTAAAAAGATAGTATCTTTAACAAATGGTGCTGTCATAGCTGATTGGTAATGTGTAGAAAAATGCAAATAGATCCAAGCCTGGTACCCTGCATAAAACTCAAATCCAAGTGGATGAAACACCTCAACATAAACTCAACCACTCAGAAACATAGAAAAGAAAGTGGGAAATACCCTCCAACAAATTGGCACATGTGACCACTTCCTAAATATAACACCAGTGGCACCAACACTAATAACAAAAATCAATACATGGGACCTCATGAAGCTGAGAAGCTTCTGTAAAGCCAAGGACACTGTCAATAGGACAAAACAACAGCCTACAAAATGGAAAAAGATTTTCATCAACCATACAAGTGATGGAGGACTGATCTGTAAGATACATAAAGAACTCAAGAAACTAGAGACCAAAATCTTGAATAACCCAATTAAAAAAAATGGGGTTCAGAACAAAAAAAGGAATTCTCAGCAGAAGAATTACAAATGGCTGAAAAGCCCTTGAAAAAGTTCTCAACTTTGTTAGCCATCAGAGAAATTTCAAATCAAAACAACTTTGAAATATCACCTGACATCTTCACTTTGGCTAAGATAAAAGTGAGAGCTGACAGCCTATGCTTCAGAGGTTGTGGAGCAAGGGGAACCCTCCTCCCTTGTTGATGGGTGTGTAAGCTTATTCAGCCTCTCTGGACTGCAGTATGGCAGTTTCTCAGAAAACTGGGAATCAATCTCCCCAAGGGTACAGCAATGCCACTTCTGGGTGTATACCCTAAAGACACACAGTTGTACTCCAAAGACATTAGCTCAACTATGTTCATAGCAGCATTTTTTTGTAATAAGAAGATCCTGGAAGCAATCTAGATGCCCTTCAACTGAAGAATGGATTAACAAACTGTGGTACATTTACACAATGGAGTACTACTCAGCAGTAAGAAAAAATGATATCCTAAAATTTTCAGGCAAATGGATAGATTTGGAGAATATCCTCCTGAGCGAGGTATCTCAAACCCAGAAAGATAAGCAGAGGATGTACTCACTCATTATAGGACTCTAAACAAAAAAGCAAAAAGCAAAGCATGTCCAAACTGCAAACCACAATCTCTGAACAGTTTGGGATCTAAAATACCTTGGAGTGCCACCTTGGATCCCACTTCCTCTAGAGGAACACCAGACTCAGTCTTGATGTTGAGCTTAGGAAACTGGATCTGCCAGGAGTGGATGCTTAACTGAGCAATATTTGTTCCTTGAGACTTCCTGTCCATGCTGGGGAGGAGTTGGGGAGATGTGGAGAAGAGAGAGTGACTGGAGGGTGTAAGAGGGGGAAGGGACCTTAAATAAGGATATACACGGGTAGAAAATGTGGCTTTATTCATAAAAAAAGAAAGAGAAAAAAACGAGAACATAGAAACAACTTAGATACCCCTCAACTGAGGAATGGTTTAACAAGCTCTGGTACATCTACACAATGGAGTACTACTCAGCTGTAAGAAAAAATGATATTCTAAAATTTGCAGGCAAATGGATGGATTTGGATAATATCCTCCTGAGCGAGGTTTTACAATCCCAGAAATATAGGCAGTAGATGTATTCAATCATTGCTGGTCTTTAAACGAATAGCAAAGCATGTCCAAGCTGTAAACCACAAGCACTGAACAGCTTGGGATCTGTAGCACCTTGAACTGGCACTTTGGAGCACAATCCCTCCAGAGGAACACTTGAACCAGTCTTGATATGGGGATGAGGAAAGTGGATTTGCCTGGAGTGGATGCTGAACTAAGCCACCTTGGGACTTTGGGACCTCCTGCCCTTGCTGGGGAGGAGATAAGGAGATGGGGAGAAGAGTGACTTATAGGGGCAGGAGGGGAAGGGCATTTGAACAAGGGGATACATGGATAAAAAAAATGACACTTTAATAATAATAAAAAAAACCGTAATAGCAAGAACCTGGAAACAACCTAGATGTCCCTCAACTGAAGAATGGATTAACAAACTGTGGTACATCTACACAATTCAATACTACTCAGCAGTAAGAAAAAATGATATCCTAAAATTCACAGGCAAATGGATGGATTTGGAGAATATCCTCCTGAGCGAAGTATCACAAACTCAGAAAGATAAGCAGGGGATGTACTCACTCACTAGTGGTCTCTAAACAAAAAAACAGGAAAAAAAGCCAAACATGCCCAAGCAGCAAACCACAACCACTGAACAGCTTGGGATCAGAAACACCCTGGACTGACCCTTCAAACCCCAGTCCATCTATAGGAACACCTGACTCACTCTTGAGGGCGGGGGGACAAAACTGGATTTGGCCGGGAGTGAAGACTGATCCAAGCATTATTGGGCCAGTGTGACCATAGGACTGTCTGCTCCCTGCCCAGGGAGGGGATGGGGAGTTGCAGAGAGGAGGGGTGATCAGATGTGGTGGGAGGGGGAGGGGACTTGCAGTGGGGATATACAGGGATGGAGAAAGGGGAGTTTGGAGGGAAGGCTGAACACAAGGAAAGTATATGTGTAGTAATCTTATTTGCATTTCCACCCTTGATAAGCCATGCTTATGATTATTATCCTCTGTATAGTTATTGTGAACTCTTCGGCATTTTTAAATTCTTTTTACTGTTTTTTTTTTGATAAACACAAAATAAAGAAGGAAAAAAAGATAAAATAAATACTAAACTCAAAAAATGTGAACATATAGAAATCTTCATGATATTCCATCTGACAATAACACTTTCTGTGATTTGTAAGGGCCTTGCCAACTTTTGCTTAATATGGAGCTAGAGCTACAGTAATAAAAATTGCCTGTTACTGGCATAAAAAGAATTGTGGATCAATGTAATAGAACTGAGGATCTGGGCGTTATCCCAAAAACCTATGAACACCTTATCTTTGACAAAGAGGCCCAAAATATTAAATGGTAAAAAGATAGTATCTTTAACAAATGGTGTTGGCATAGCTGGATGGTAGTGTGTACAAAACGGCAAATAGATCCAAACCTGTAACCCTGCACAAAACTCATGTCTAAGTGGATCATAGACCTCAACATAAACCCAGCTACACTAAACATGATAGAAAAGAAAGTGGGAAATACCCTCCAATGCATTGGCATAGGTGACCACTTCCTAAATAAAACACTAGTAGCACAGGCACTAAGAACAACAATCAACAAATGGGACCTCCTGAAACTGAAAAGCTTCTGTAAAGCCAAGGACACTGTCAATAGGACAAAACGACAGCCTACAGAATGGGAAAATATTTTCACTAACCCTAGAAGTGACAGAGAACTGATTTCTAAAATATATAGAGATTTTGTTTGAGTTTTGTGCTGAAAATTTTGCTGAGCAAAGCTCAGCAAGCCCACTGAGGCAATATATATACAAATTACTAAGTATGAATAGTAATAGTTGTACCCTGAGAAAAAAAGTGGTACCCTGTGGATTTTACCTACATAAATTTTGTTTAAAGGGATATAGGAAATTGATGAATTCTTTTGTCTTAGAGATTTTGTCATATAGCCTTATCACTTTTCTTTCATCCAAAGGAAAGGGAGAGTCACTCTACTGACAAAGATTACACAGAATGTGGAATAAATATTTTACTTACTCTGTAGAAACAGTAAAATATTGTCTTTTATTTCTGAAATAGACCACTTTTTATATAAACTTTACTATGTTCTGCTTTCTTCAGAATAGTTTTCCCAAAATATTGCTTCTTTCTGTTAAAAAAAAATGTTTTGTGATTGGCTCCTCTGTTCTTTGTCTTTTTATACACAGAAAGAAAACAAGTCTATTTTTCTCTTTTCAAACTTATTGTCAATAATTACTGAATATGAATTAGTCTTCTTTCACCTTTAGAAAGGTATATTCAAGCCCTGAAAAGTTTCATTAATTAAATCTGTTTAATGTCTGTTGTAATTTTTTTCTTTTTGCTTTAAAAATCACTCTTGTGCTGCCTTTAGCTTCATTAACTTATCATGGCAGTCGGCTCCTCAGTTTGATAGATTCTAACCTGTATATGCTCCTTTTGCATGCTTGATTAGTTTTTACACTTTCCTTTCCTCTTTTCTGGCCTTTAAAACCCACCACTCCCAAGCCTCTCAACTGCAATTATTTCTGGATGGCATGCATAACCCCTGGGCATACATTCATTTACCTTTGAGCACTTTCTATTTCCCCTCTGTCCTTTGCTTCTGTTGCACTAACCCACTCAAATTTATCATGCACTTCCTGAAGACATCTGTGACTGGCTTTGCTGAATATCACAGAGCTCAGTTTTCTATTCCTTAATTAAACCTAGGTAAGAGTAATGGATGTTTAACTGTTCTGACTCTCCCAACATAACACTCTAATAAGTTTGGCTTCATCTAAATGAAATGAGGAATTACTATTAATTCTATTTTTATACAGTAAGAAATTTCAAAGTCTAAAATGGTTTCATATTATAGTATATCAGTCATTTTTAAACATGAGATAGAATATATTTATCTTCTTTGTCCATTATGCTGAAAGTTATCATCTAACCTCTAGAGTTTTGTCCTGTAATTTAAATTCATCATAAACCACTTGGCTTCCTTTTTCAAAATTACCAGAACGTCATACAGTGATGCATCTGTTTTACCTTTCTCAAATCTTACAATAGCAGCTATGTTCTTCTAAGTTTCTCAATCTAAAGTCACATTCAAACTGAACTTCTAGGGTGTGAATATTTTAACAGTTGTTATTTTTATTCTTAGCCTCTATTCATTTTAGAAAACGTTATTTTCATTATGAACATTTTAAACAGTTATGTTGTTTACTTTGCAATCTGGCCTTTATAATAACCCTACAATCCACTCTCACAAAACTCACCCCTTTCAGCATAATAAACAGTATGCATTAAGAAGGGTCTTGTAGTCATGAACCAACTGTATTCCACTGGGTTTTTCATTTTGAAAAGCTACTACTGTTCATTATCAGAACATTGTAAATTAATCTTCAGTATGTAAATCTTTGAGAGATAAATCTTATCCACAAAATAGTATTTTCAAAATCATATTGTGGAAGATGAGAAAATTACTTACAAAAGCAACAGAAAATCCAGTTATTTCCACTAAAAAAACATGAGTGGTACAACAAATGCATTAGTTACTTTTCTGTTGCAGAGATAAAACACTTTGACTATGGCAGTTTATGGAAGAAAGGCTCTACTTGTGCTTATGGTATACGAGGCTAAGCTCCAGAATGATATGGAAGCAGGAGACATACATAGGGACAAAGAAATGAGAGATCATTTCTTTAACTGAAAGAACAAACTTTAGCCTCTCAATGCCTTCTCAAAATTATATACTTTCTCCTGCAAGACCACATCATCACAAACTTCTCTAAAAAGTGACATCAATTGGCAATTACTTGTTCAAATATCTAAGATTACCAGTAATAGTTTCATCCAAGCCAGTGCAATAATACTACAAACAATTTTTAAATAACTGGAATTAATACAAGTCATTATACAGAAGAAAAGATCTTGCCAATTATAGTTTTATATAAACTATGTTACCACTTAAAATAGATTTTCATTTTATTTTTGTTTGGGACACCCAAATGGTGTTAAAACTATAAAATAACATTCATGAAAAATTGACCTAGCAAAATATAGCTTAGAAATAAAATAAAATGATAGTCACAATAAACTTTCAAAATAACAGTATTTTTTCAAAATCAACTACCTCAAATCTGTCACCAAAGATGAGATAATATTTAATATGAGCTTAGTTAAACATAGACATGTTAAATATTTATAACTTTCATATTAATAGTAATATCATATAATGTAACATTAAATATTATATGTATTATATACAAAGAGAGATTGAGTGACATCTTCACCTTTTCTAATAATAATATTAAAACTGACATTTAAATTTAGGTGATAAAATAAGTTTTACAGAAAAGTTTAGATCTGCTGACATATCTAAGTTTGAATTTTTGTTAAAAAGTGTACAATATATCTTAATGATATAGATAAATAAAAAGTGAGTTTGCTGAGCCTCTCATCTGGAGAATTCCTCTCTGGGATCAGGGTTACACCCAAGGGTCTGATCTCAGACTCTCACTAGCAGACAGGCCCTAGGCTTCAGCTGTGAGAGGCCTCCTCCAGCTACCCATAAAAGAAGGAGCCTTGTACTGCTGGGCCCTGCATCCAGGGTGAACAGCATCATCAGAGAAGGACTGAGGCCTTTGAAACTCAGATCCATGTCCAGAGCTGAGTCAGAGATCTAGCAGACCACTTTCTCAGAGCAGACAGAAGACACAAAAGCCCTCTAATCACAACTGACTAGGAGCTGACTAACTGTGAACCACTGAAGGTATTGGAAGATGCCAGTACAAGAATATATATAATAACATAAAGAGCAACAAGGCAACACCAAAAGAAATTGTTGGTTCTACAACTACAAGACCTGAACAGAGCAATGAAGAGGAAACAGGAAGAAACAACAGCAAAAACACATTGATGAAGATTTATTGAAGCCTTAAAAGAGGATACAAAAAAATTCCCTTAAAGAATTAGAAGAAAATATAAACAAAGTATTAAAAGAGATTAACAAATCCTTGAAATAAAACCTAGAAAAGGAAACCCCAAAAATGAAAAAAACATTCCAGGAGCTAAAAAATGAAATAGAAGCAATAAAAAAGGTACAAAATGAGGCAAAGGTGGAAATAGAAAATCTGAAGAAAAGAGCTGGAACTACAGGTACAAGCATAACCAACAGAATCTAAGAGATAAAACAGTGAATCTCTGGAGTGGAAGACTCAGCAGAAATAGATACATCAGTCAAAGAAAGCAATAAAACCAAAAAAGCCATAATATGAAATGTTCAGGAAATTTCAGACACCATGAAAAGAACTAACCTGAGAATAATAGAAATAGAAGAAGGAGAAGAATACCAGCTCAAAGGCACAGACAATGTTTTCAATAAAATCATAGAGGAAAACTTTCCCAATTTAAAGAAGGAAATACCTATAAAGATACAAGAAAATTACAGAACACTAAATAGAATTGATCTCCCTAAAAATCTGTTTGCCAAATAATAATCAAGCCACAAAACATACTGAACAAAGAAAAAATTTTAAGGGCTGGAAAAGAAAAGGGCCAACTTACCTATAAAGGGAGACTCATCAGAATAACACCTGACTATTCAATGGAAACAATGAAAGCAAGAAAGTCTTTGTCAGAAGTTATACAGACACTAAAAGAGCATGGATGCCAACATAGACTACTATACCCAGCAAAATAATCATTCATCATAGATGGAGTAAACAAGATAATTCATGACAAAGTAAGACTTAAACAATGCGTATCTACAAATCTATCCCATAAGAAAGCATTAGAGGGAAAACTTCCACTTAAGGATCCCAGACACACCCATGAAACCACCAAAAAAATTAATAATCCAAAAGAAGAAATGCCCAGAGAAAAGAAATACAACCTACGAACAAAAATAACAGGAAATATCAATCAGTGGTACTAATATTCCTTAATAACAATGGACTCCATTCACCTATAAAGAGACACATATTAACATTAACATGATGGATACAAAAACAGAAGCCATCCTTCTACTGCATACAAGAAACACACCTCAACTTTAAAGACAGACTTAAGCTCCAAGTAAAGGGTTGGGAAAAGATTTTCCAATCAATTTGTACTAAAAACGAAGCTGGTGTTGCTATTCTAATATCTAACAAAGTAGACTTTAAACTAAAATCAATTAAAAGAAGACAGGAGGCACATTACTTATTCATCTAAGGAAAAACTGATAAAGATGAGATTTCAAACCTGAATATTAATGCCCCTATTATAAGGGTACCTATCTATATAAAAGAAACACTACTAAAGCTCAAATCTCACATCAATTCTCACATCTTAATAATGGGAGACTTCAATACCCCACTTTTGCCCTTGAGTAGGTCAAACAGACAGAAACTCAACAGAGTAATAAGGGATCTAGCAGAAGTTATGACCCAAATGGACTTAGTAGATATATACCAAACCTACACCCAAACAAAAAGGAATATCCATATTTCTCAGCACCCCATGGAACTTTCTCTAAAATTGACCACATACTAGGTCATAAAGAAAATATCAACAGGTATCAAAAATTGTGTATGACATCTTGTACCATTTCAGATCATCGGGGTCTAATGTTAGAGTTCAACAACATCAAGAATCAGAGAAAACCTACCAACTCATGGAAACTAAACATCATTCAACTGAACCACCACTGGGTCAAGGAAGAAATTAAGAAAGAAATCAAAGACTTCCTAGAATTCAACAAAAATGAATTCATGACTTACCCCAACTTATGGGATACAATGAAAGCAGTCGTAAGGGGAAAATTCATATCACTAGATGCCTACATGAAAACACTAGAGAAATCCCACACAAGAGAACTATCAGCACAGCTGAGGGTCCTAGAACAATTAGAAGCAAACTCACCTAGAAGGAATAGATTGCAGGAAATAATCAAACTTAGAGCTGAAACAAACACAATTGAAACAAAAAAATACAAAAAAAACCAATGAATCAAAGCGTTGGTACATTGAGAAAGTTAACATGATAGGTAAACCATTATACAAACTATCCAAAAGGCAGAGAATATACAAATCAACAAAATCAGAAATGAAAAGGGAGACCTAAAAGCAGACCCCCAGGAAATCCAGAGAATTATCAAGTCATAATTTGAATCTATACTCCACAAAAAATGGAGATTCTAGAAGAAATAGACAGCTTTCTGGACAGGTACCATTTACCAAAATTAAATCAAGACCAGATTAAAGACCTAAACAGTCCTATAGCACCAAAGGAAATTGAAACTGTCATTAAAAGTCTCCCTAATAAAAAAAGTCCAGGTCCATATGGTTTCAGTGAAGAGTTGTACCAGACATTCAGAGAAGAGCAAATACCAATACTTCTCAAACTGTTCCATACAGTAGAAACCAAAGTAACATTGCCAAACCCCTTTTAAGAGGCCACAAAACCCTGATACCCAAGCCACTCAAAGATGCAAAAAAGAAAGAGAATTACCAATTTCTCTCATGAAAATTGATGCAAATATTCTCAACAAAATTTTGGCAACTATGTTGTGTCCAGGTTTTTACTATTACAAATAATGTTCTTTGAACAGAGATGAGCTAATGCTTTGGTGGTGTGAATATGTGACTTTAGGGTATATGCCCAAAAGTAGTATTTCTGAATCTTTAAGGATTTTGATTCCCAGGTTTCTGAGAAATTGCCATAATGCATTCCAGAGTGGCTGAACAAGTTTACACTCCCACCAACAATGGAGGAGTGTTCCCCTTTCTCTGCAACCTCTCCAGAATAGGCTGTCATCTGTGTTTTTAATCTTAGCCAATCTGACAGGTGTGAGGTGGTATCTCAAAGTTGTTTTGATTTGCATTTCTCTGATGGCTAAAGATGTTGAGCATTTTTTAAAGTGCCTTCCAGCCATTTGTAATTCTTCTGCTGAGAATTCTCTTTTTAGTTCTGTACTCCATTTTTTGATTGGATTATTCAGGGTTTTGAGCTCTAGTTTCTTGAGTTCTCTATATGTTTTAGAGATCAATCTTCTGTCACTTGTAGTGTTGGGTTGGTAAAAATCTTTTTCCATTCTGTAGGCTGTTAATTTGCTTTAATTACTGTGTCCTTGGCCTTACAGAAATTTTTCAGTTTCAGTAGGTCCGACTAATTGATTTTTGTTCTTAGTGACTGTGCCACTGATGTTATATTTAGGAAGTGGCCACCTGTATTAAAGTTTTGGAGGGTATTTCCCACTTTTTTTATTACGTTCAGCATAGCTAGTTTTATATTGAGGTCTTTGATCCACTTGGATTTGTGTTTTGTGCAGGGTGATAGGTTTGGATTTTTCTACATACTGCCATCCGGTTATGCCAACACAATTTGTTGAAGATAGTATTTTTTCCATTGCATATTTTTGGCCTCTTTGTCAAAAATCAAGTGTTCATAGGTATGTGGATGGGTGAATGCCAGGAGCTTCCATTTGATTCCATTGATCCATTAGTGTTTTTTTTGTTGTTGTTGTTTTTTTGTTTGTTTGTTTGTTTGTTTGTTTTTTGCCAGTACCAGGCTGGGTTTTTTTTTACTATTATAACTTTTAAATTATGAACAGAGTTAATTTTTTATCCATGTATACCCTTGTTCAAACTCACTTCCCCCTTCTACCCCTTCCAGTCACTCTCTCTTCTCTTCATCTCCTCCCCAGCAATGGCAGGAGGTCTCATTTCCCAATGTGGCTTAGTTCAACATCCACTCCTGGCAGATCTGCTTTCCTCACCCCAGCATCAAGTCTGGCTCAGGTGTTCTTCTGGAGGGAATGGGCTCCAAGGTGTCAGTCCAAGGTGTTTCAGATCCCAAGCTGTTTAGTGGTTGTGCTTTGCAGCTTGGAAATGCTTTGCTTTTTGCTTTTTTCTTCAAATCCACTAATGAGAGAGCACATCCCCTGCTTATCCCTTCTGGGTTTGTGATACCTAGCTTAGGAGAATATTCTTCAAATCCATCTGTTTGCCTGCAAATTTTAGGATTTTTTTTTTCTTACTGCTGAGTAGTACTCCATTATGTAGATACTGTAGCTCTATAGTATAATTTGATGCAAGGGATGTTGCTGGCTCCTGAGATTCTTTTGTTGAGCAAAATTGTTTTGGCAATCCTGGCTTTCCTGTTATTTCAAATAAAACTGAGTATTGTTCTTCCAAGTTCTATAAAGAATTATGTTGGAATTTTGACTGGAATTGCATTGAATCTTTTTTTTTTTTTAAATTTAATACAAATTTTAATTTAAATGTATGTTATGTTGTAGATGTGTGTTAGATATTTATCAGAGGCAGCACACAGTCAAATCCTAGGCAAACAGCTCAGGAAATTCTTGATCCTAGAACACAAGGATATACAGCTGAGAGTCAATTGCACACACCTTTAATCCCAGCACAGGGAAAGCTGTGAGTGGTGACCTACACCCTTAATCCCATAGCCCCCAAGAGACAGAACTTCTATTTCTGTGAGTTCAAGGCTGCATTCCTTTAGCATTGAATCTGTAGAATGCTTTTGGTAGAATTGCCATTTTTACTATGTTGATCTTACCTATCCAAGAACATGGGAAATCTTTCCATTTTCTGGTATCCTCTTCAATTTCTTTCTTCAGTGATTTAAAGTTTTGTCCAATAGATCTATTACTTCTTTGGTTATAGTTACTCCAAGGTATTTAATGCTATTTGCAGCTATTATAAAGGGTGATGTTTAATAATTGTTTTGTTACATATACCTTTATTAAGTCAAGGTTAAATCCTTACATTTTAATTAGACAAAAAACAGGAAATTCGGTGTAATAATACGTATCTACACTGTTGTCACTTGAATTGGTTTAATAAAGAAACTGATTTGCACATAGTTGAACCAAATAAGGTTCATTGCAAGAGCCAGATTTGGAGAAATCTGGGAGAAGGAACGGAAGAGTTGGAAGAGTTGCCACTAAAAGCAGAGGGAGCAGGAGAATGTGCCATGCTAATAAAGGTACCACCAAGTGGCAGAGTATAAATAAGGAATGAGTTAATTTAAAATGTAAGAGCTAGTTAGTTCCAAGCCTGAGCTATTTGCATATCATTTGTAATTAATATAAGACTCTGTGTAATTATTTGGAACTGATAGTTGTAGGAAAGAAATGTCTACATATAGCTTTGGGTATAAAAATTTGGACTCACCAGAAAAGAGTACTTTCTCCAAAATATCCAAAAACAAATGAAGTGGTCATTGTGAATTTAATTTTTGCCTGGTAATTGTCCTTTTTATATATAATTTTTCTGTATTAGAGTAAAAATTTCTCTTTTTTGAGACAAAAATGGAAACGTTTGTGGGACATCTGATTAAATTGTGTGAACCTGTGTCACTCTTTTATCTTCCCTGCCTAGGGCAAGTTCTTATTGGTTTAACATAGAGTTGAATGGCTAATATCTAGTCAGGAGAAGTTAAGTAAGACAGGAAGAGAGAGAGAAAGAGAGAGAGAGAGAGAGAGAGAGAGAGAGAGAGAGAGAGAGAGAATGAATCTCGGGTGGGAGTGGGTTATGTGAGACTCAGGGATTTACTATAGAGATGCAGAAGTCTGATATACAGTATGAAAAAGATAAAAGTCATGTGATAGAATATAGATTAATATAAATGGTTAATTTTAGGTTTAAGCAATAGTTGGGGGAAAATCCTAAGCCAAGGCCAAGTTTTATAGTTAATAAAAAGTCCCCATGTCATAAAGAAAGATATAAAACACAGTAAAAACTTTCTTCATAATTCTGAGTACTCTGTTTTCTCTATTGAATACTGTTCTTCCTGTGTGACATCTGAAATCTCTCAGCTTTGCAGCCTGTATGCTGTACCTTCTTTACTGAGTGATTTTTCTCTTTCAGTCCTCTTGAAAAGTTAATTATACTTACCTATGATCTTTCTTCTAGAATTTTTTTGAAAATTATAATTCTATAGTTTTCTCCTCCCCTAAAAGTTTATTTGGAAACTGAAGTTGTTGTATTGTTTAATCAGAAAAGTTTTAAGTGTATGTATATAATTTTTATTATTATAAGCCATTACAGAAAAATTTATAAAATCTCCTAAAGAAAGTCTATTCTCTGATACTTTGAATCCAACACTTTTAAGTTGGTATTTCTTAAACTTTAAAAAACTTATGACAATAATTTTTTTTAAATTGACATTTCAAATTATTTTTGATACAACATTGATATATAGTTTTCATATAAAGTTAATTTTAAAATAGTTGTTAGAAAATCAGTAATTTATTCAGAATTAATGGAAATTTATATATATATATTCAATTTTTATTATAATTCAGAATATAAATTAATATTCTGCTGCTGTGCTAGAATTCTAAAACCTAGTAACATAAGGAAAGGAGGAGGGTCTTTAGGTTATTTCTTTGGAGATTAAAAGTCAAATATTAGAAAATCATCTATTTGGACCCTTGTGAATGTGACATGACAGACAGTTGATAATTTAAAATCACATGTGATAGAGATGATATAGAAATAAAGAAAGACATGGGTACTAAGGAATTGAGATCACAATTTTTACATTAATTTGTTATTGAATCTAACCAGGGTACTCACTCTGAGAAGTATGCAAATATGCTCTGAGAATGATGTCCTCTCTTAGGTCACTGGTCATCTGTATAGAAAGGTAGCTTTGTCAATGTCACCTAGTTGTGTTGATGATTAGATCAGAGCTTATGCTTATCCATGCAATTCTCATTAATAAAGTGCAGAAACACAAATTTCCTACAATAGCATGTGGTGGTATACTTAAAACTTGATGTCTGATTTATATCCCCTGAAGCCCATTCCAATTCTGAGCTCTGAGTGGTTAAGAGTATCAGAGAAGCAACCTAAATATTTATTGTCTGGATATTCTTTTCATTGTATATCATGTGTCACACATTTAAACTCATCAAGCTATATGATTTTAGGGCACAGATAAATTCAATTCAATTTTTATTTATGACAAGTGTGGTCTTTTTGGGAATTTTCAATGATCATCTATCTTGACAGAAGGTTCTGTGCAGGTAACTTGAGAAATGTAAACAGCAGGGTTATTCTGTTATGAACCCCCTTGACCTATAATAATGACCAATCTTTTGAGATTTGCATGTTTGTGTGATAATGACATTAATGTTATGGAAATAATCAACTAATTTCTGATTGGATTTAATGCCTGCTTCACAAGATCAAAGTCATAACTGAAACTGTTTGCTGAACCAATAACATATTGCTATGCACATTATACACCCTAGTAGAGAACCTATTATTATTATTTTGCTAAATGGAAGTAGTAGATTTAAGGCCTCCATAAAAATATATGTCATAGCTTATACTGTTCAAGAACACATATTAATTACTCACCTAAATATATATTTTGAAATAGTCCTGTTATACCACTTTAGTTCATATTTAAATTGCTCTGTGGTCTACATTAGATAACCTATCATCCATTAACCTCTACCCTGTTCCTTGGCTCTGAATTCCAAAGATTATGTGATATATAAAGGAAAATTTAATGTACACATTTTATATTGGAACTTAAATAATTGTACATTATTATGATTTTACAGGTATCAATAAATACTTGTTTTCTCTAACACATACCTGTTTCCATTTTTTAAATAAAAAAATAAGGTGAGTAAATTTGAAAGTGGGAATTTATATTGGCTCACTACTTCAGAGATTTCAGTCCAAGATAAGCTGCCTCAATTACTTTGAGCTCAAGATGACCAGAATACCATGGCAACAAGAGGGCATGAAGAGAGAGGTTGCTCACTTAATGACATACTGGAAGAAGAACAAGAGGAAAATATCTGTGATAGCTGTCTTCTCCCAGCACCTTCTCTCCAACTTATGGTATGACACTACCCATACTCAGGGTCTGTAATTAATTCTGGAAAAGCTTCTAGACACATATGGAAATGTACTGCACTACTCCCTTGGCCTGTCTCAGTTCAATAGGTTTTTAATTAAGGTTGATCATCACAGAAAGAAGGGAAAAAAGTATACAGAAATCAATGTAGAAAGTTAAGAGAAAAAATATCTGAATATGGCCACAGAAAGAAGGGAAAAAAGTATACAGAAATCAATGTAGAAAGTTAAGAGAAAAAATATCTGAATATGGCAATCAAATTGTTCATGGTTTACATTTTTATGCTTTTATATATTATACAGATTAAATTAGATTATATGTCTTAATTCATTTTTCTAAAATTTAGCTGATCAACACTATCAGTTGAGAGAAATGTGAAAAATATAGATGTTACAGTATATCTGCAGATAATTAGAACCAGTGTCACCAGGAGTAGAGACTCACATGACTGACTGTGTTCTAAGCTCTTATGCCATGCCTAAGAGTATTGTCATACTCTATTATCTTGTTTATTCTCAAATGAAATTGTTTCTAATTTTGAGTGGACCACATTTCCTTGGAATTTTGAAATAACTTTCATAATGTATTACTAAAAGAAGATAAATGTTACAAAATATTTCTAATTTCAAATTAGATGTTAAGTATTAATATGAAACTTGATGTTACATATTTTTAGCTTACTTGTATTCATTTTCCCCATCTAAGAGAGAATTTCATTATTCAAGTAAAGCATCCGATATATAAGATTTTTTTTTAACTGCTATACATTCCTCTGTTTGGATGTTCTACCTAGTGGCATGAAAACTTTAATTTGCTAGAAAAAAAAAGAAAAGTTTAATTTGCCACAAAAGGTCAACCTGCTTCATCATCAGATAGCACAATCAGAAGCTGACATGAGATCAAATGCATAGGCTTAATGACAAAATCAATATACAATTGTTAAATTTGTAACTGTGGAATATCTGCAAAGGCTTTAATGATTTATGCCTGAAAAGAAAGTGCATCCCATATGTTTCAAGAGTAGAGCTTAAGGTCATCAACATTATCATTAATGCCACTAATCCTTATAGATTAAACAGGACCTGATTATTCCTATTGATTATATTTTACAAACATTCATTTCTTGAGACTATTGTCTTCTAGAAAATTTAAAGTAAAGCAAGATATGAAGGAATTCTGCCTTAAGTTCTCTTTAAAGAAACATTTCAACATGAGCTATATTCTAGATGTTTTATTAAAGCATTTTCTGTCATAACAGAAAATAAAATATTTGAAATTATTTGGAATTATCAAATTATTCAGTAATTTAAATAAATGCTTTAAATACACAATTTTTAAGGATATATGACTTGTCTCATATTTTGTGAACATTTTATTTATCTCAACATCTGTTGTTCTTATTTTTCTAGTGCTATTTTCTTCCACTTCAGTTTCTAATTTATTCCTCTTCTAGTGAAAACGCATTTCTTATGGTTACATAATAAAATATTTGGGTGCATTATTAACCTTTCTAGTCTCTTCACTATGCTGAGCCTTGCTTTCCTCATAAACACATAAAGAGTTGCATTTGATTTCCCTAAGAATTGCACAGTTATACTTTTAACCATGTTTCACAGGAAATAAAGTAAAAAGCCTACAAATTCTTCCATTTTTAAAATAAAACTGACTAAAAAGTTAAAAAATAGTATTTTTTACTTTGAGTTTCTAAAACATTTTTTAAAAACATTGATATGTATATAAATAAGAGCAAAATTTTCTTCAAACAAATATTCATACAGTTCATTTGCAAATATGTATTTTATTGATTCTCATATGAATTGTCAATTATAGCACCCAAGCAAAAAATGGTCTTTGATGAACTTTGTGCAGAATTATAGCTCATTTTCTCCAAATATCATTTAACAAATTCTGGCATTTGTTGTGGTCACAGTTCCTATGGTTTACAGTAAAATTATGATTCTAAAAATAATGGCTAACTGAATAAAATTAGTAATATCTTAGGATGTTTTGTTATTCCATGAATAGTTAAAAAGGATGTTGGGGAAATTCATATAAAAACAGAAGTTTTACTAACCATTAGAAGTAATATAGATAATTACAGCATAATTATAAAAGGCTAGCTAGATATGCAATGTAGAAAAATTTAGTTCTTCTGTATGTTATCTTACTAAGGTTTTTTTAAAAAGGATTTAATTTATGAGCATGTCATAAAAAAGCAAATATTTACTTATTACAAAAGTTTGTATCTACAGTTGTCTGTGAGGTGGGATGTATTCAATAAAGTTGAGTTATTAAGCATTTTAATACACAGTTTTGGTTGTATTTTTCTTTGAAATGAGATTAATAATAGGCATAGGATATAACAATATTTATGGCAACTTGTATACCCCAGTATATGAGTTCATTTCTTTCCATATGGTATTTTTCTGAAATGTATCTATAGTTTTTCATTAACAATTTCCAATTCCATGGAATCTCATTTAAGTTTTCTCTAAACAAATTAAACTAGTTAAAATAAGCAAAGTTTTATCATCATCCTCTTACTATGACTAACAGCATTCTGGGAAAATAGATGGGAGGATACAGACACAAAAATTAAGCAACAGATGTATTAGCCCTTATGTCTATGAAAGTGCATATCTATTGCACAAATTCTACTTGGTCTTATAATAAAAACTATAAGCCATCTATTGGAGAAAAATGAAAGATAAGAGAGAAAAAGAAACAAGCCACATCTACTTCTCACCCAGCCATTCCTCAGAAATCCTGAGACTGTAAATCTCTGAGTCCTCAGCTGAAACAGAAAGCAGGTCCAGGCAAAGGGCTGAACTCGTGCCTCCTATTACTTTGGATTTCTTTCTCTGTTCAGCTATCTCACTTTCTAATTTAGCTTTCCTAGTGGAGGATTAAAAGCATGCTTACTTCCCAAGTACTGGTAGAATAAGCATGGGATCCCAAGTGCTGAAATAAATAGTATGTGCCACCACTGCCTGGCCTTATTTGGCCTTGAGCTCATAGAGATCCAGACAGATCTCTGCCTTTGTCTCCCAAGTGCTAGGATTAAAGGTGAGGATCACCACTTCCCTGACCTTCATGGCTAAATCTGTGGCTGACTCTGTCCCATGATTTTTCAGGCAAAATTTACTAGTAAATAATATATCATCACACTTATCTTCTGGTTTAAGAGGAAATATTCATCTCTTTCAGTGTTTAGGTACCTACTCAGATGGACAAAGGAAAATGGAGTGGTTGATATATGAAAATGCCCAAACTTTCAAAAATGAGCAGCTCATAGAAAACTTCCTGTCTTTATCTTTTGTTAACATGAGAATTTGTAGCACCCCATAAATTTAATATGAATGATATACAAATGGAAACTGGAAAATTTGTCATGATTTTCCTATGCCAATTTGTTTTTACAATTAATAGATGCTATTGTCTATATTCAATAAATATTTTATATTTAGTTTACTAGCAACTTCAAAAACTAGACATAATTATTTTTGGTCAACTTAATAAAACAAAAGTCTGAGAATAAGAAACAACAGTTAAAAAATGTTTCAATAAGGTCGGACAATAAGCAAGTCTATGAGGCAATTTATTGTTTATTGATTGATGTGAGAGGATCAGCCTCCTGAAGACAGTCCCACTCCTTGGTAACTAACTTTAAATATTGTCAGAAAGTTAAGTGAGCAATATAGTAAGCAGCAATTTTCCATGGTTTGTGCTTCAGTTCATGTCTCCAGGGTCCAGCTTGATATCTTGACTTAGTTTCTGTCAATTGATTGTGTCTTGGGATACGTAAGCCCAGTAATTGCTTTACTCTCCAAGTTGCTTTCAATTATGGACTTTATCTCAACAAAAAAAGCATAACAAACTTGAAAACATTTGTTAATATCTCTATTCATTTTCCATTTGAGTATTATGCAGATGACATTGTCTCCTTCTGTGGATTGTTATAGTCTATATATAAAATATTCCATGCAAGTTTATAGTTTTAAAGCTCATTTCTTAGTTTGTAACACTTCTTTAGCAAACTGTGAAACCTTTAGGAAATTGAAAGTCAATAATGTAATTAGGTCACTAAGAGAGGTCCTCTAAAGTTTATATGTGTCCCTGGTTTTATGGAGTCTATGCTTTCTGGGTAATATTGATATGTGCTATCTTATGCCTCATATGTCCACTGGAATAGACTAAACTTCTGTTTTATGCCTTCAACACTAAGATAGATTAAAACTTCAGAAAAGATGAGCTCAAGTAAGTATTTCTTATGTTAAGTTGTTTCTGTCTTTTACTTTTGCCACAATCTGAGGAAGAGCGACTTAATACAGGTCATTATTATATTTTAAACAAAAATTCAGTTAAGTGTGCGATAGTGCTCTTGCACATTGTACAGATTTGTTATTCCTATTGGTTTAATAAAAGGCTAATTAGCTAATAGGCAGGCAGAAAGCATAGGAGGGGTTATATGATTAAGTGAATTCTGGGAAGAGAAAAGGCAGAGGAGTAGTAGCCAGCCAGATGCAGAAGAAGAAATATGAGAATGTTGCATTGACCAAAGGTACCAAGCCACGTGGCTAAATATAAAAATTATGAATTAATTTAAGTTTAAGGGCTAGTTAGTTAATATGCTTGAACTATTATAGCAGTTACTATAATATTAAACCTCTGAGTAATTGTTTTGTAAGTGGCTATAGGGACAGCTGGACAGGACAGAGAAATTTTTCATTACTGATGATGCTCCAGTGTGATGCACATATATCCACATAAAACCTGAGAGAGCTTTAGAAGTGTTTTAAAACACAGAAATTCAGCCAAAAACAGCTTCCTATTTGTGTCTCTCAAATGGACCATGGTACAGAGTGGTGTATAATCTTGAGCTACCACATGACAGATTTGCAGTGGTGTGCAGCTTAAGCAGCAACATAGCAGATAACTGAAGTCTCACAGAAGGCTCAGTATAAGAATGAGTTGCTCTACTCAGGTGGCCTGACCTTCCTGCAGCCGGTCTGGGCTTAGGTGACTCTGAAGTGACCCACTGGTTCTGCCTGACACACCCCGCTTGGACACCATGGTGGCTACTGGCGGCAGGCTAGACTCAGCTGTATCCGATTCTCCCAGATCTGTGCTAAAGCAGTGAGGGATGCCCTGAAGACCAAGTTCAAAGCAAACGCTGAGAAGACCTCTGGCAGCAGCATAAAAACTGTGAAAGTGAAGGAGTAGCGGGTGCTGACTGAAGCATGAACTGCTGAATCAGCAAGGTGAAGACATGTGGGTACCTGCTAGGGCAGATTGAAATCAACCTTACCTCCTGGGGACAGAACTTTCCTTGCTGATAAATTGACTATGCCAATACATTGATATGGTTCACCCTTAAAAAAAAAAAAAAAAAAAAAAAAAAAAAAAAGAATGAGCTGCATTTGACTGATTTAAGTTACTGCTCATACAGACCAAAAAGTAACAGGGTCAAATATGGCTTCTTGATAGCAGAATTTTCTCATGTGATCCCTGTTTGCTGTCAGTAAAAAGAGGCGTGGCTCTGTTAAGATTGGCTTCCTGACTCAGCAGCATTAGTGGCAAAACTTGAAGCTCTTTTAAGAGGCCCTGCTGCCAAACAATTAAGGTTTATGAGCAGCATGTGGCAGTATGGACCCTAAATTCCCCAGAGTTGGTGTGGTAAATGTTGCTTCTGTCAGTATCCCTACCATAGAGCTAATCTCTTATAGACCAAGGAGCTGGGTGGACTCAGCAGCAAGGCTTTAATTCTAGCCATGCCCTTAGCAATTAAAGGCTAGTAGGGTCACAGAGCATGAGAGAAAGAAAGATAGATAGATAGAGACAGAGAGAGAGAGAGAGAGAGACAGAGAGACAGAGAGTCAGAGAGCGAGACAGAAACAGAGAGAGAGAGAGAGATTCAGACAAAAAACATCAACCTATAAATGGTTTACAGTGTGTTTAAAAATAAATATTTGTAGCTTTGGGAGAAAAGAGAGAAAGAATAGGGAAAGATCTTTAAAAATATATAGAGTTAAAAAAAAGTAAAGATGGAAAATAAACCAAGAGTCTGGATACTTTATGTTGTTGTGCTATCTTTGAGATTTTTATCTGCTGAGGAAGGAGCAAGACCTAAGACACATTTGATTATAAATGCTGCCTAATTAATTCAACTCATATATTTTGAAAAATCACTTGACTCAAAAAAAAATTTAAGACAAATGATAAGTTACTTTGGAGATCAGGTTTTCTTTTTAATTCCACAGAAGATAAGAGCTTGTGGATTTTTTCCAAGTTAAGAAAAGTTTGCTCAATAAAGTACCCCCTCCCCAAAAAAATCTCCAATGAGAATGGATGGTGGCCGAGGTAATCTAACATTTCAGTGAATCTCTGTTTTAGTGTCCTCTGAGTTCTGCTTCCAAAACAGCTTCAAAACTGCTGGCTGAGATTATCCAGCCTCATAGACTACTTCACTCAGGACTTGTTCATAATCACAAATATTCTTTGGGTCCTCATAAGATTACCAGCATCATCAATCAGCAGGAAGTAGTTTAGAGAACTATGCCCACATAATTAATTATGATTGTTTGTTTAGAGTATTGATTGTAAATTGTTATAAATAATGATCAGAAAATACCTATGCATAAGAGATTAGTTTGGGATACTTATTTTAAAAAGAAAAAAGGGAAATGTAGGATAATTCTTTTGTACACAGGAAACTGCTCATATTGGTTTAATAAAAGGCTAATGAGGAAGAACAGAGGAGCAGTAGCTCACAGATCAAGTGAAACCATATGAGAATGCTGCATTGAACAAAGTTATCAAGCCATATGGCTAAACATAGATAAGAATTATGAGTTAATTTAAGTGTAAGGACTAGTTAATTAATATGCTTGAACTACTGTCCCAGAAGTTACTATAATATTAAGCCTCTGAGTAATTATTTCATAATTGGCTGCAGGACAAGCCTGGCAGAATAGAGAAACTTCTAACTATAGTTAAGCCTTCAAAAATATGTCTGGATTACATGTAAGCAAGATATACCTGACTATTGAGAGTCTAGATTTATAAATATTAGTCATAGCCATGAAAACTAAATAGAAAATACCAATTCCAGACTGTTGTTGGACCACACTAATAAAGCAATTCTATAGAACATATGAAGTCCAAGAGTTAAATTTAATACT
Source organism: Sigmodon hispidus (assembly GCA_004025045.1). Taxonomy (NCBI): domain Eukaryota; kingdom Metazoa; phylum Chordata; class Mammalia; order Rodentia; family Cricetidae; genus Sigmodon; species Sigmodon hispidus. The sequence goes on along the minus strand of PVIH01018082.1, from coordinate 7,796 downwards.
TTAAAAGTCAATTTTAATAAATTATTTGAGTAGTCTTTAATAAACTGCTGCTAATAGAAATTAGAGGATCTAAAATTACTTCATAATATCCTGATATTTTTTCTATTACTATTCATTTAAGGTACTTAAATATTACTTAATACTTGGTTCCTTGTACACTTGGTTCCTTGTACAGTAAATATTTATCATAATGATGCATGTCAGCATCTCAATGTTTCATAAAAGTTTTACAACTAAGATCAATTCATTTTCCTAACTGAAAAATTTTATGTCTTCCTTTACCTTTGCATGCATGTATTTTTTTACATTTGGGGGGGGAGATTTAAAAATAATTTATATCTCTACTTTGACTTTTTTAGTCCCAAAGGCATTGCTTGCTGAAGGATATAAGAAGAAATCTGCATAATTGTATTTTTTAATTTTCTATGGTTTGTGTTTCATAAATTTACTTTGGTAAAATATACATGACATAAAATATAGTATAATAATTGTCATAGTTTTTTGCCAACTCATCACAAGCCTAGACATACCTGATGACTATGTCTAGATCCTGATTTCAGAGTTTGTTTTTGTTAAAGTGGTTCCTTGTTTTCTGTTTCCTCTTTGGTTTTGTTGTCTTTGTGGCTTGACATTCTGGCAGCCTGTGTGACTTCTGATCTAGTAAAGAGTTTCTGTATATGTTGCGAATTGGCCTTCAGGCAGTTAGCTTGGCCTTTGGTGCAGCATACTTCTGACTGGTGTGATCCACAACTGAGCATCAGTCATTCCCAGGGTATGTGAGCAGGGCATGACCTGGGACTGTTCTGACTGGTGTGCTCTGAACCTGAGCAGTGAAATCTGTTCTTTGACTGTTATGACCTGTTCTTAATAAAAATTTGTGAAAAGTAAAGTCTGTGTTTGTTAGAAAAAAATTTGTCTCTAGTTGTAATGGATAATCTTCATTGTTAACTTGATTTAGGAGCACTGGAAACATGCCTGTAGGTATGTCTATGATGATGTTACAGAAGGTTTATCTAATGATGAAAGACTCAGCATCACTGTGGGTGGTTCCATCTCACCTCCCTGGGGTCCAATACTGAGTATAAAGAAGAAAGCATGCAGAGCAGCAGTATTCAACTCTCTTTACTTTCTGATTATTTATTGAATGTAACCAGCTAGCTCCCCTCAGAACACTCTGCCATGATTAACTGTACCTTCAAACTGAGAGTGAAAATAAACATTTTTGGAGTCTCTTTCTGTTCTCAGTGCAGCCATGGTTCATGGTCCCAAGAAGCATCTGAAGCATGTAGCAGCTCCAAAGCATTGGATGCTGGATAAATTGGCCAGTGTGTTTGCTCCTGGTCCATCCACTGTTCCTCACAAGCTAAGGGAATGTCTGCTTCTGATCATTTTCCTAAGGATCAGGCTTAAAAATGCCCTGACTAGAGATGAAGTTAAAAAGATTTGCATGCAGTGATTCATTAAGATTGATGGCAAAGTCAGGACCAATATAACCTACCTGCAGGCTTTATGGATGTTATCAGCATTGACAAGATTGGAGAGAATTTCTATCAGATCTATGATACCAAGGGTCGCTTTGCTGTTCATCGAATTACACCTGAGGAGGCCAAGTACAAGTCGTGCAAAGTGAGAAAGATCTTTGTGGGTGCAAAAGGCATCCCACATCTGGTGACCCATGATGCTCACACTATTCAATACCCTGATCCCCTCATCAAGGTGAATGACACAATTCAGATTGATTTGGAGACAGGAAAAATAGCTGACTTCATCAAGTTTGACACAGATAACCTTTGTATGGTGACTGGAGGTGGTAACTTGGGGAGAATTGGTGTGATTACCAACATAGAGAGACATTCTGGCTCTTTTGATGTAGTTCATGTGAAAGATGCCAATGGCAACAGCTTTGCTACTCAGCTTTCCAACATTTTTGTTATTGGCAAGGACAACAAACCACAGATTTCTCTTCCCCAAGTAAAAGGAATCTGCCTCATCATTGCTGAAGAGAGAGACAAATGGAAGTAGAAAACCTGAAGAAAAAAGCTAGAACCACAGATACAAGCATAACAACAGAGTTCAAGAGATAGGAAGATATAATCTCTGAAATGGAAGACTCAGTAGCTCAAATAGATATATCAGTCAAAGAAAATACTAAAAAAAAAGCCATAACACAAAATGTTCAGGAAATCTGTAACACCATGAAAAGACCTAACTTGGGAATAATAGGAACAGAAGAAGAAGAAGAAGAAGAATACCAGCTCAAAGGCACAGATAATGTTTTCAATAAAATAATAGAAGAAAACTTTCCTAACTTGAAGAAGGAAATACCTATAAAAATACAAGAAGCTTATAGAATACCAAATAGATATGACCCCCCAAAAAAAGACAGCACACCACAAAAAAATCAATCCACAAAACATGCAGAACAAAGAAAAATTTTAAGAGCTGCAAAATAAAAGGGTCAACTTACCTATAAAGGCAGACCCATCTGAATAACACCTGACTGTGGTGAGCCACTTTCTGGCCTGTAGAATGACGAGTCACCACATGCACGATTCTTCTCAGATCATACTTTATTGGAGTACAGCTCAGTTGAGGTAGAATGGTGGAAGAAAGACCCCATGCCTGAAATGCAGCCTGCTTATATAGGGAAGCTGGGACGTGTGTAGCTATATGATTGGTGCCCAACATAATGCCTCATTAGCATATGGTTGGTGATATGTCCAAAGTAATGCCTCATTAGCATATAGCTGGTGATAGGTGGTAAGGAGTGCCAAATGAGCATAACTAGGAATCACTTCGGATAGGTCACTACTCAGCACCTAATTAGCATCTGGGGAACATGATGCAATGTTCCAGCAAGTTGTGCAAGGGCCAACCGTGCCCTACATCTCCCCCTTTTTGTTTTTCTAATGGCACAGACAGGATATAGTCTGTACAGGTGTTCACCTCATGATGTGCCCACAGCTCGAAGGCTGTTTCCTGCTGCCAGAATCCCCGAGATATCTTCCTGCATGCAAGGCCAGTGAGGGCGGCAGGGTGCAAAGGCCATCTCAGAGGAGAATGATTCCCTATAGAGGTGCAATGGCAGCTAAAGCCTTTCTGTGCAAGGGCAATCATTATAAGTCACTAAGGGTGGAAAGCCAGGCTGCGGGGGAGTGCCCTGCATCAACAGCCAAAAGTGCCTGAGTAGGACCTTTTCAGGGCACTCTGATGCGAATACAGCAAACCAGCCAGAGGCAAAAAACAACCCCAAATAAACAGCAGACTGCAAAGATTCCTACTCCCACTCACTCCTTGAAAAAGGAAAGGGCAGAAGTGAGCCAAGAAGTAAAGTCCCCAAGTGCAACAGGCTCCAATCTTGTAGCATTCAAACGTGCGATCTGGAACTTTTGCTTGAGGATCATCTTTTCGGCCTCCATAGACCAATTCCCACTTAAAAATTCTCCAATTCTTCGACTTTCATTCAAAGCATCTGAAACAACAAGAGGGGTAACAAAAACATGCCCTAATTTCTGTACACAGCCCACTTGTATTAGGCCATATACATCTTCAATAAACTCTTCTAGTAAATTTACTCTTTCGTTGGTGGCAAGGATACCACTCAGCAAATGGGAATTAAACTGTGCTTGCTCCTCTAAAATTTGCAAAGTTTGAGCCACAATATCATTAATTTCCTGGGCAGACTTGACTTGGCTGGCCATGGCTACACCTGCAGTAACTGCTGCAGTTGCTGAAATGGCAATGGCAGCCACGATAGCAGCCGTAACACTGAAGTCCCTCTTGTGGCATAACAGACTCATCATAGGGAACTGCTCTGGGTCAGCTTCCACAGGCCTGGGGACAAAGGTAGGCATTCTAACAACTACTGCTGTAGTCACCACTGATCCATTCCAACACTCTGCCAACCAACAACTGCCTGAAATGGTGTAGTTTTTATTAGAGTTAGTCAAGAGAAACATAAAAAGTGACTTCAAACACACCAAAGCTGCTGACCCTGTGTAATTGCTAACCTCGTTGTTATAAAATGTTAATTTCAATTTCATCCTTGTTCCATTACCTGACTTCACCACACCTGACACATTATAAACCTTACCCAAGGATACTTGCAAATTCACAAGAGCAGAAACATCCGCACTAGCCCTTGCCTCATTAATCAATACCCAGGAAAAGAATGGCCATCCTTCGGTAAACCAAGTTATATTATCAGATTTCTCAATATTTCCCATATAGGGCTTCAAGCCAGGAGAGAATTCAAGTCCCGGACTAAGCTGTTTATTTCCACAAGTTCTATCTTGGCAAGAAGTGAAGGTAGGAAAACTACTTATAAGTGGTTGACAATAGGGAGCAACTATAGGTCTTGTGGTATTTTGTCTGTTCTTATTATTGTTACATAATGGAACTATCCCTTCATGAGTCAAGATCATGGTGGTCACATTCACCTTGTAATTTCCATTAACTTCTGATCCTGTGCCAGAGGCAGAACCGGTAGCTATCTGTCCCAAAGCCTCAGTTAACATATGCACGGGAACTTGATTGTCCTTTAGGGGGTTTACCCAATAAGTCAAGTTTTTTTCTGGCTAAAAAAATACAGTCATCATTCTCTTTAAGAATAAAGCAAAGTGACTGATTCAAATTAATATTAGTAGCATTATATTCTGCCCAATCTGTGGAAAGGGGCTGGGCACAAGGGACATCCAATTCACATGAGGTGGAAAATATTGTGGGGAGAAGTCTGGAATGAGCATGGACTGTCATAGGTAATGGCCAGGTCTGACTAATCCCCCAGAGTATCATCTTTTCTGCCTTAATCAGGGGGAAGATGGTCAGGAGTGTCCATATCAGCATCATCCTTAGAGTCGTCCTCAATGCGTCTCATCAATCTTGATGGCACCCAGACTGGCTCCTGATTCTGTGGAGAAACACATAAATATCCCCTGGATCAAATGATAACGAGATCCGGACCTCACCATTGATTAGAAAGTACATTCTTCCACAAAACTTTGCCTTGATTGTTGGGTTCTGACGTCATTTGACATTCGGCCATGGTTTCATTTTTATCATTTAAATTTAGAAAATTTATAGTGAATAAAGCAAGAGAGAGCCTTTGTTTGGGGGTGCAATTCTCTGCTATTCCCCCTTTTTGTTTTTGCAGGAAGTCCTTGAGTGTATGATGCACACGCTCTATTATCCCTTGCCCTTGTGGATTATAGGGCAGGCCTGTGATATGTTTCACTTGCATTTTGTGACAAAATGAGGCAAAACTCTTAGATGCATAGGATGGCCCATTGTCTGTTTTCAGTGTATTGGGCTTGCCCCAAGCGGCCCAAGCTTCAAGGCAGTGGGTAATGACATTGTGAACCCTTTCCCCAGAAAGAGGTGTAGCATGCATTACCCCAGAACATGTATCAATGGAGACATGCACATACTGAAGCTTTTTAAAAGATGGAACATGGGTAACATTCATCTGCCAAATTTCAAGTGGAAAAATGCCTCTGGGATTAATCCCTATTTTTTGAGCAGGCAAGAATTGCACACAAGCAGAACAGCTTTTCACAATATTCCTAGCTATCTCCCTAGAAATTTTAAATTTAGTTCTTAATACAGCAGATGAAACATGGTATAAGCTATGAAACTCTCGCGCTTGTGTTTCAGAGTCCAATGCCACAAAAGTGCGCGTTGTCAGATCAACTTGTTCATTGGCTTTTGCCATAGGACCAGGTAACAAAGAGTGAGCTAGGATATGGGTAATATAAAAGGGATTGGATCGATGCAAAATCTCACCTCTTATTCCTGCTAAAAGTGAGGCTACCATACTAGAGGGTTTAATATAGGAAACAATTTCTAAATTTTTAACAGCATTCACCACATATGATGAATCAGATACCAAATTAAAAGACTCAGGAAAACATTTAAAAACCTCTAAATCTACTTGGCATTCTACTATTTGGGGAGCATTTGGATGGCACTCAACAGTTACAGGTGAGCCTCCTTGAACCATGTAGGCTCCCTTCCCAGTCTTAGACCCATCCATGTAGATGATTAAGGCATTGCTCAACAGTTGCTCCCTCATGATCCGAGGGAACACCATAGGCTGCTGAACTACAAATCTTAAAAGTTCACTCTTGGGCAAATGATTATCAATTGTACCAGAAAAGGCACAAACCAATATAGCCCATTCTGAGGTAGTGGCAGCCAATATCTCTACTTGTTCTTTTGTATAAGGGACTATAAGTCGGTCAGGTATCTTGGCAAAAGATGTAATAGATTGTTTAATGCCTAATAATGCAACCTCAGCCATCATAGATGGATAGTGGTACAAGGTTCTCATCCCTGTAGATTTAGTATGAATCCACAGTAGAGACCCTTCTTGTCAAAGAACACCAGTTGGAAAGCCTAAAGTGGGGAGGGTACACATCCAAATGGGCTTGGATTCATCACAGTGCACTAACTGTGCCCTAGTAATTTATTGTTCTACCTTTTTAAGTGCTATCTGAACCTCTGGGGTTAGCTGGCATGGGGAATTAAGATCTGGGTTTCCCTCTAAAATATCAAATAAGGATTTAAGCTCAAAGCAAGTTAATTTCAAAAATGGCCAAATACAATTTATATCCCCTAGCAATGTTTGAAAATCATTTAAAGTCCTTAAGCAATTGGTCCTAATTTCTATCTTTTGTGGTCTAACATGGGCATTCTGAATAGTAGCTCCTAAAACTTCAATAGCTCCTCCCTTCTGTATCTTCTCCAGAGCAATAAATAAACCTTTATCTTTTAATTCCTTGGTTAACAAACTTAATGCTAATTCTAACAATTCCATAGAAGGGGCTGCAAGCAAAATATCATCCATATAATGTACAATTCTAACATGGTGAAACTTATCTCTTATTGGCTGTAAAGCTCTATCTACATAAAGTTGACACATTGTAGGACTATTGGCCATACCTTGAGGAAGAACAACCCACTGATATCGCTTATTGGGCTGTTCATGATTAATAGAGGGTAAAGTAAAAGCAAATCTTTCCTTATCCTGAATATTTAGGGGAATGGAAAAAAAAAAAACAATCTTTAATATCTACCACTACAACAGACCAGTTCTTTGTAATAGCTGTTAAAGCTGGTAGACCCCTCTGAATGGGTCCCATGACCTGCATTTGTTGATTTATGGTCCGCAGATCATGAAGTAAGTGCCATTTTCCTGATTTCTTTCAGATAACAAATATGGGAGTATTCCAGGGAGACTGCGAGGGCTCTAAATGTCCCAGCTGTAACTGTTCCTGAACCAAGATAGAGGCTGCTTCCAATTTTTCTTTTGACAGAGGCCACTGAGGTACCCACACAGGTGCAGTGGTCATCCATGAGATAGGAATCATAGGCTCAGTAGCCCCTGTGAAAAACCCAAGCTTTGCCGATTGACGTTTCCTTGAGCCTCTATTGGTGTGGTAATGCCTTGTAAATTACACCCTAACCTTTTGCTAGGAACAAACCCTGATCTAATCATGATATTTTTTGCTGTGTCAGAATAATCATTAGTAAGCTTAAGATTCATTGGCTCTGGATATCCCTGCTCCATAGATTGATTGGCAGTCGTTCAACTACAAAAGGCTGAAACTTCCCCTTTTGGTCCTCTGTTTTCCATGTCAATTACTTAGAGCTAATTCTAGGGACATCTGCATAACCTAAACCTTGCAAGGTCTGTGAAGATGTTTGAAGTGGCCATGATCGTGGCCAATCTCTAACTGTAATTATACTTCTGTCTGCTCCAGTATCTATCAATCCTTGAAATTTTCTCCCTTCTATTA
>PVIH01018081.1:0-39684 GCA_004025045.1 Sigmodon hispidus | reverse complement strand
AGAGACCTTGAATAAGGATATATAGGGAAAGCTGAACACAAAGAAAATATATGTGTAGCAATCTTATTTGTATTTCTACCCTTGATAAGCCATGCTTATGATTCTTATCCTCTGTATAGTTATTGTTAACTCTTCTGCATTTTAAATTCTTTTTACTGTTTTTTTTTGATAAATACAAAATAAAGAAAAAAAATAAAAAGAATAAAAAAAAAAGAATAAAAAAGGGGGGGGCAGTGATACTATTATTAGGTTCCTGGTAGGCATTTTAACTCTGAATTTGGGAAACCATCAAAGGCATCTGTGTACTGTATTGTACTTAATCCTGAAATAACACATTTGACTAGGTATCTTTACTGTTTGGCTGAAGGAAAACAAGAGTTATCTATCCCATGCCTATAAACACCAGTGCTGGGGGTGAACTAAGACTATGTGGTTGCAGACCTACCTAAAGATTTTTCTAGACCAAGCAAACAACACAAGAAGGAACATGAAACTACAAGATGCTCAGAGGGCTTGGAAAATTGCTTTTGCTGTTTAGTAATTGGTCAACAAATCTTACCTTTAAATAAAAAACAACAATAAAAACCTTTTGGTAGCAGCAGCACCTCTTACCTTAAAAAGGGGAAAGATGTGTTTCTTGCAGGTGAGTAACAAAGGAACCTCCAAATCTAAAGTGCATGGTATGTGTGGCTTTGCTTTGTCACTCTCTGGTGTATTTAATCGCTGCCTCAAAGTTTTTGGTTATTTCTCATCTTTATGTAATTTCTTTCCTCCAACATAAGTCTGATGAGATCCAGGGGCTCCTCTATAATACCAGTAATTTGTTGCTGGTTTACATCATCTGCCATGTGTCCAAAGTTTACTTCTTGCTCACAAAAATTCACTGTGGATCCAGTGACACTGTAGGAGAGTCCCTGATAAGCAAGAACTAGGTGCAGCTGTTAGCCTTGGGTAGCTGTATTATCTACACAGCATTAATTCCATCTGTAGAAACCATTATAGCCCCAGGAAAAAATATATACAACCCAGGCTCTCTTTGCCCTTCTGTGATTTGGTTCTTAAGTTGAATACTCCATATGTGGCCCTCTAGGTCCTAGCCAGATCTAAGACTATGTATTGCTCACCTTACTCTAACACTGCCTTCCTATGTTCCCAGGAGAAGTAAAATAAAGAATCCATGAAAGCAGTGCATGATTTCTAACATATAATAGACATATTAAAGATGTATAAGATATAATAAATGTAATTTATATATGTTACATAGATGGCTCTGTCACATATGGATAGTTCACTGGATTTATGACATGTATAATTTTATGATTATATTTAACTATACTGACATATTATATAATTATGCATCAGTGTATGCATACATCATATGCCTATTATATAAGATATACAATATGTACCATAATACAAACTACATAATCAATGTACTTAAGTTAATAAGTAAATAAATGAGAAGCAGAGGAGAGTTAAAAGAGTTTTTTTTACTATAGTTTCTATTTTTTCTATAGCTCTTTAAAAGTATTCTTTATAATTTCAGTGAATATCCCCACTTGGAATAACAACATTTTAAATTGACAATGGTAGCTGGCAGTAAATTTTAAATAGTTATTGATTGAAAAAGGCAGGGTGTCTGTCAAGGGCAAAAAAATAGAAAATTGATTACCAAGGACATGGAGGGTGTTAATTTAAGATTGTGTATGAAATAAATTTCTAGTTTTATGTACTCCTCTCCAGCTTCACTCAGCAGACAGGAGAGAGCAGGTGTTTTGAGAGAACTGATATATTAGTCAAGGTTATTTGAAGAAACAGAGCTGATAGAATATCTTAAAAGGAGATTTGTCAGGATACCTTACAGAATGTGTTCCAAACAGTTCAACAATGGCTGTCTCACACTTGAAAGATCAACAGCTCTCAAGGAATCCTTCAGGCCTTTGGTCCCAGATAAGGACTGCTGAGCTGAGTGAGGATTCTCAATGGCAGATGACCAGGGAACTCTCTGGAATAGCCATGAAGAATAGACTAGGACAAGGATGCCAGTACCTGGCCTTGAGTTCAAAGGCTTTAAGCCTAAGGACACCAAGAGAACCATGGTCTCTATAGCATTTTGTTTCTTTCTTTCTTTGTTTAATTAGGATTCAGCCCTAAAATTTCTCCTCACAGAATCTTGAAGAAAGTGGAACTCCAATTTCTGGTCACTAGTAGAGGAGAGCAGTAACAGGAAAGACCCCCTCAAGTCTCTAGACAGCAAATCCAGGGGTTGAAACAGATAGAAATTAAGCATGAGAGCACTGGCTGGACACTAATTTAACACAGGGCTCTGTACAGCAGTCCCTGGCCAGAGACACCAGGCAATTACCATAGATGACAGAAAATAAGCAGAGACAGAGAGACGAACACCACAGGAGAAGCCAGTACTTCTGATCTTCTTGTTATTGTAGCTGTCTCTCACCATGATGAGCCAATGATGACAAGCCCAGCAGACAGTGCATGCTATACTTCATAGAACAAAGGTTAGCCATCCTCTTAGCAGTGACAGCTGATGGCTGGGCTGAGCAATGCCCACAGGCTGCCACTGGCCAGCTCATGGCATCAGAAATACAAACAGGAAAGAGAATAGAGAATGAAGTAGAGGTGAGAAGGGTGCTAACAGAAAATTCTTATGAATTCTGTCCAAGCACATCAGGCCCATGGCCCATCCTAGTGGAACCACACATTACTATTCAAAGACACCATAATTTCTCACACTTGAAGGTGCTATATGAATAGGCTAAGCCTAACAATGTATTTCTATAAAAACAAGTTTGGTAAGGAGGCACAAAGAAAAAAATATAAACCCTCCCACTTACATAGCTGCTGATATAGCTGGACAGTGTGTTCCCTGCATAAGGGTACTGTCATAAATCAAGTTATGTAGATCGGAGCCTGAGACAGAGAATCTGATGTACTGAGCCTCAAGAAAACCCATTATTAGCAAATGAGAGAAGCATAGAAAATGGGGATGAGGAGCCAATATTATTGGCTAATAACTTCGGAAAATCTGGTCTTGGTGATGGTGGATTGGACTCTGGGGCATAGTATACATACCATAGACTGTATCTTCCTAAAGAAAAGAAACTTTACATCAGTTATATTATCTGTAAGCTGTCCGCAAAGGGAGGGCTTAGCCTCCCCTCCACCCAAGCCAGGTGGCACCCATCCATGGAGAGGAATCTTTCAGAGAAAAGGCAATTGAAATTCCTAACTGCTGGTAGTTGCAAACTTGACTGAGACTATTGACTAAGCCCCAGCTACTCAATAGAACTCTGAATGTTGCTTCCCAGGCAGTTTGAAGGAATATGGTCAAACTTTATTGCCATTCTACTCTACCTATGCAAGGTTCTCCTGGATGATCCAGTAGGTCTGGTGCCATTGGTTGCAAGGTAGCAAGAGCAGGCCTGAAGCCTTCCTAAAGGCAGGTCCTGCCCACATTCAAAGTCACCACCCTTCCTGATGACTTGTACTGTGAACTTATAAATTAAACTATCTCACTGAAGACCTCGATCTTGTGTCTGTTTCTCTAATGGATGTTGGAACCTTGACATAGTTAGTATTCAAAGATGCTTAACTATGCTGCCCAGTGTAGGAACTCTACTACAGAATCTTTTGGATAGAGTGAGGCTGAAAGCTGGTCTGGCCCAATTAGCATCTGCTAAGTCATGGCCCACTGAGAGGAAGGAATGAATTTACTATTGAGCCATGTGCTCCTGTGAGGAAGAGAGGGGCCGTTTGCTCTTGCTTTTGACTAGTCTGCCTAAAGGCAGCCAACAAACATAAGGACATCTTTCTGTTGAAATCTAGCACAATGATTGCTCATTTGTCAGCAACTTACTTTATATGCTTCCAAAAAAACTCAGCAACTTCTCATTTTCTTTAAACATTCGGATAAAACAGTGATGCCATGGAGTTTCCTGATGTTTCCTTTGCTTTCTGTACTTGTATTTAAACAGACAGCACAGCAAAGGATGCAAAGCAACATGACTGTTTTTGCTTGAGACCTAGTTAATGTTAAACTTTATTGTTAACCTGATTGGTTTAGAATCACAAGGAGACACACCTGAGAGTGTGTCTGTGAGGCGTCTCCTAGGTGAAGTGAAGATGGAAGACCCATTTTCAAATGTAGCTGACATTCCCATAACTTGGGATTTTAGACTGAATAAAAGGGGACACAAAAGCAAGCAAGCCAAGCACCAGAATTCACCTCTCTTTTTTGCCCACAAGGGCAATATTATCTGCCTTCTGCTTTCACTGTCTCCTTACCTTCACCAGCGCAATGGATTGTGGGTCAAACTGAAGGTCCAATGAACTTCCCTTCTTTCAGACACTTTTGTCAAGAAATTCATCACAGCATTGCAAAGAATAATTAATATAGTTGCTGTGGATAATGTGAAAATGAACAACACAGTGTGTTATCTGGAAACATTATAAAAACAGAATTTCTAGGGGCATCATTGTTGAACCAGAAAATAAAAGGATTTCTCATGATATTGGACATAGTGTAAAGCAATCACAATGAATTTTACATATTTCTGCTGTCTGAGCTATGGGCACTATCTAATAACTCAAATTCAGACAACGAGAACCCTAGCAAAGATAGGGAGCCAGAGGGAAAGGGGGTGGAGATGTGGGTCAGCCTGCCACCACACCCATTCTCCACTGCACAGAAGACAGAACTCGGGTCATTATGATTGCATCTCTTCTATATAATTACATTTTACTTTAATTTAAATCACATTTATGGTTACTTAAGGTTCCCACACTTATGCTGGGTTCCAGTGCCCATGTGGGACACCTTGCAACCACCTAGGGGATCTGATGCCCTTTTCTGTAATCCTTGGGCTCTCACATACATGACACATGCTCGCTCAGACATATACAGATATGCACAAAAGACAAAAGCTAAAGGCAGGGAGAGTCTCCATATTCATCGAAAGACAGCTAAAACAGAAGTCACACCATCTTCTCTGAGTGGCAACAGAATTACATTAAGAAATGGAATTTTAGAGAAAAGAAAAACTATAGTTTCAGTGTCTGAAGGTTAGAATAAAGCAGAATATCATAGGAATAAAGAACTTCAAAGCCCAAATAGCTTAAAAATGCATTGCACAAACCCCAAACTTTCAAATTTTTATTGTTTTCTCTATTTATGTATGTGTGGGGTTTGTGTGAGTACTTGTGTGGTGAGAAGAGTATGCATGTGAAGGCCAGTGGTCAACCTCAGTGTCATTCACCTGCTTTTAAGACAAGGTTTCTCCTTGGGTCTTGAGGCTCACTTATTCAGTGAGGCTGTCTGACCAATGAGGTTCAGAGAGATCCCTTTCTCTGCCTATCTAAGCCCATGCCACCACGCCCATTTTCCAGGGAACCAAAGACAGAACTCAGGTTTTTATGATTACATTTACTTTATGTAATTACATTTTACTGTAATTTAGATTGCATTTATGATTACTTACTGACTAATCTCCCAAGCCCTCAAAAGCTTATTTTTTATCAAGCCAAAAGTTTTATACTATTAACATATTGCTTGTGTGTTTATACAGTAATATATAAATATACTGGCTACTTGTTTAATGTGAATGCTACATCAGCAGAAATAACTTGAATGTGGTGTGCCTAAATTTGCATTTCCTATGTAGAATCAATGCATTGTAATTTATATTGTTATTAAACTTTTAACAACTATTTCATTTATTTTTTGAAATTATTATATAATTATATCATTTTCCCCTCTTCTTCTTCTAAACCCTCCCACATACTCCTTTTGATCTCTTCCAAATCTACGGCCTCTTTTCTTTTTATTAATTGTTGTTATATACATGTGTGTATGTGTATGCATATATATTCTTAAATATATAAATACAAATTGCTCAGTCATTATGTATATGTTTTTAGGGCTGGCTATTTGACATTGGATTAACCAATTGGTATGCTCTTCTCTGCAATTCTTCAGGCAGGTTGAGGCTTGTTGAGCTTTCGTCCACTCACGTTGGCAGACCTATTGGTGTCTGTTCTTACTGGCTCATGTTTAAGCAGTCATTTGGTGAGAGTTATGTGTCTTCTGGTATTACTAGGAGACACAGTGTCATAGCAAACTCCCTGATCCTCTAGCTCTCACAGTCTTTCTGCCTGCCTCTTCTGCAATATCCTGTGATTCTTAGGTGCAGGGATTGGGTTGTAGACATATCCATTGGGACAGGGCTCTTCAACTCTGCATTGTGAGTGCTTGTGTTTGCTGTAATATTCTCTGTCTGTTGCAACAACAGTTTCTTTGGTAAGGGGTAAGGGTTACATTTGTCTGTAGGAAAATGTATATAAGGACAACTACTGGAGTAGGAGGAGAGATGATGCCATTGGCCAGAGGACTTAGTGCAGTTTCAGCAATGACTTATGCAGAAAACCACCTTCACCGGTTATGTGAACGTTGTCTCATTTACTTAGACACTCTCTTGTACCCCTTCCCTTGTCAAAGCTGCACATTTTGACAGAACAGTCAGTAGCATATTTAATGCACCCACTATGTTCTGTAATTACTAAACAGAGTGAGGACAATGCCTGCTTTCAATTCAAAAGAGAAATAGTATCTTTGCACACATGAGGGCATGCTGTCTCCAGGGGAGAGCAGCTGGCTACGGTCTATAATTCTTTCTGTTTCCATGTCACTAATTCACTCCTCTACAGCAGCTTCCTTGGCTTTCTTTCACTTGTGAAGTCTGGGAAGTTAAATCCCAGGATGTATTTAACCCCTACTAGAGACTGAATATCTCAGGAGACCCATTGACAAATTTAGCTATCATTGAAAAATCTTCACTAAAGGGATAAGATAGAAGGTGGAGAACCCAAAAATACAATGAGCCAACACCCAGCCCACTGGAAACACCAGACATGTATTTGAGAATAAGACTGTGTTCTCTCTGGTTTTTCTTATTTATCCTTTGTACTTCTGAGACATGGACCATTCTATACCATTTCCATTAAGATCCTAGCACCACCTAAAAGTTTTGTGTGTGTGTGTGTGTGTGTGTGTGTGTGTGTGTGTGTGTGTGTATGTGTGTGTGTGTGTTTACTGGTGGAGAAATTAGTATAAATGAGACTCTATTTGCAGGTACCCTTAAAGTAAAAATGTATAGCAGACAAAAGGCATACTAGGAAAGGCATACAGAAGGGCAGCTATGACCACTAGATAAGGAAGTGAATATGCAGCTGGACAATGGCCAGAACCTTCATGGGAATATAACTCAGCTTCCCATCTCAGGTAGCACAGTAAAACTGAACCTGTTCTCTGTGTCATAGGTGAGCCAGCCCCGAGGTCATAAAGAGCAGAAGAACTGACCCCACACTCCCTCACTTTCCCCCTACAGCAATCAGGACAGAAGACCTTGAATGTTGCCTGGGCAGCAGTAGAGCTGGCCCCAGAGATAGGAGTGAGTGGGACCTGGATCAGAGGGCTTAAGGGCAGGAGAACTGGCCCTGTTCTTGCTGTAGGAAATATTGGGTGAGCTAGCTGAGACAGTACTAGGGAGATCATTCAGGTAGTGATGATGAGAAAAAGCTAGCAAGATGATATACCCAGCTAATACCCAGGCCCAGACGAACTGGCCCACCCCAACATCCACTGAATCTATGAACTGTTGGAGCATGTGAAGGGGATGAAACTACAGATCCAAAATAGCAGGATCTCCATGACACATGACAACAACAGGATATCCAAGAGGAGCCCCAGTGAAGCCCGTGATGGATGGCTGAGCAGAAACCAGAGGCCTAAAGCCAGACCACTGACTCATGGCAGTGTACACTTGGGAGTAAAGATGAATGGACTGGAGGGTAAACTGTGTCTCAATGAGCCGCACTACAGCTTCCAGGACAAGAGACTTCTTCTTTTGTTCTTTTGTTTTTGTTTTGTTTTTTATTTTATTTGTTTTTTAAATTTGGTTTTCTTTAGGGTGAGAGGTTGCAAGGGCAGAGGGTAGCTATGAGAAGACAGGAATGTAAGTGGGATCAGAACACATGATGTGAAATCCAGAAAGAATCAATAAAAGTAAAAAAAAAAGAAAACATAAAATATAAAATATGTGAACATATATAATAAACAACATAAATTTTTATGTTTCTATAAAATGTGCATTTTAAAAATATATAGATAGTACCATAAAAAAGAAAGAAGATATAACTCTGGCCCACAATCTATAGCAACTTGCCCAGAAAATCAATCCATTATCTAATATAAGCAGCTCAAGATGAAAGTTTGCAATAAATGTAATTATAAAAAAATCATACTGTTGCCTTTAGCAATAGCCTAGGAAGCCAAATAGTAACGTTTATAATGTCCATATACAACAGCTGGGGACCAATTGATAACTGGCTGTTTCCTTAATTAGTTTCCTTTCTTCCTACTTAGGTAAAGACTAGAGAAAGCTAAGCATTGCTGGACATGATGACAACCATATCAACATCATGTCTACATCCTAACATGGAGGAGGGTAAGGAATGAGGACTGACATGAGTTCAAATACAGCCTGTGCTATATGCTGAGTTCCAAGCCAGCTTTGGCTATAGTTCAGAAACAAACAAACAAATAAATAAATAATCTAAACATATGCCTTTACTTAATCACACAGGAGTTATTGTTTTTAGTTACCTAATCTACTACTTCTCCATACCAACACCTTTCCATCACTGCTCATCTGAAACTGCCCCTTCTTTCTACCACAACATCTTATGACTGCCTACCTGCCGTCAAAAGTACAAAAAATACAAATGACAGTGGCTAGCTCCCTTACTATAATAAACATAGACTTCACGGCCTGTGAATGTTCTAACTTAGTTGCTGTTTATTTCCACAGGGACGTTGCACAAGTATGTACTGAATAAGTATGGAGAGTTGTTGTAAATGGATCTGGCCTGGACTTTCCAGGCCTGCACCAAAGGTGAAGTCTCACTCTCAGCCCTGCTTTGCCTCAAATAATCACACACAGGTTTATATTATTTTTACACTGATTGACCTAGGGCCCAGACATATAACTGGCTAGTTCCTTCATCTGAACTCAACTCATCTTGTTCAGGGGTGCGTGCGGCTTGGTATCTTTTCTCAGAGCAGCATTTTAGCTTCTTTCCTTTGTTCCTGCTGCCGTCTCCTGGTCATGTCTGTGGAGGCCCTTTCTGGAGGCTCTCTGGCATATGGCATCTGTTTTTGCTCTGAGATGTTCCTGAGTTTTCTTAGCCTGGTAGCCCCGCCTGCACTTCCTGTTTGCTTTTGGCCAATCAGCTTTTATTAAACCCATAGGCAGGACAAATATTTACATTACCAGCATAATCCCACTATAGAGAGTATTCAAAGCACAGTCTACAGTAAAGGTGTCATCTAGAGTCAAACAGTATACATCACGCATGAACATATACGGCAACTCTAAGCTGGTTATTTCCTTCCTCATGGAAGCAGTGTGCTGAAGTAAACAGAGGGACCATAATGGACATGGCAAGTTACTATTCTTATAAAACAGGCAGATGTCTGGTCATCCCTTTCACAGAGATATGAGAGAGGTAGCATGCCACTTTGCACCATGGATGCCTACTTGGGCTATCATCCCTGAGAAACTAAATGCTTGCTTGCAGCAAAATTTCTACACCAACATCTTAGCTTTCCATGGTGTGGTATTAAGAGTCAGGGCCTTTAGGAGACCATTAGGTCATGAGAATCCTATTGAATAGATCAGTCACAGAAAGGTTTGCTTTCTCTCTTTCTGGGATCCGCTCTGTGAAAGACACAGTAAAAAGTTGACTCTCTGCTTGCATAAAGTGGTTTGTCATCCAATATCAGACTTCTGAGGACTTTATTCATATTTCTAAGCTTCTAAACCTTGGGAAATATTTGTTGGTGAGTAAATCGGTCTTTAAGACACCTGTCCCTCTAATCTCAAGCCAGTTGTTTTCCTATGACCCATCTCCATAGTTCTAACATTGCCACACCCTTGCTCCAGTCACCATGTGTCTATCCCAAAGGCCAAGTTCTCCAGTAGACTGAGCTGCATTCCACACAAGCACTGATACTAGGCTGTGCATGTCTGTTTTTCCTGTCCGTGGTTGACCTCACTTCCCAATTGAGTTGGTTCTTTCTGGTCTAAGGAATTAACTACATCGTGCCCATTTAAACAACATTGTAAATACTCTATTTTTAATATTTCAGGTTTTAATTCTTCCAAATAACAATTTCCTTATGTAAGAGAATTATAAACACAAATAAGTTCCTAAGCAACTTAGTATATGGCATGGATGAGAAGAGGACTGTGAAAAACAAAGATACTGCCTTATTTAAAGGGGTAAATAATTGCTGAGTAATAATAGTATTGATCCTTGAATAACAGAGCTGATTTATGCTTGTTTGTAAGAATAAACCATGTGTATCTGTTTTTAACTCTACTTGACCAACATCTTACTAGTATCTGGAAACCACTTACCAGAATAGGATTTACACTGGAGAAATGGGGAAAATGTTACAAATAGATGTTAAGCATCCATTAGCATTCAGGGAAATGAAGAAAAATGTGGTTATTCTTAGATATTCTGATACTTCAAGAAAGAAAAATTTCAGATGCCTTTGTGACTCCATTTTAAAGCACTGGCAGATCAAACAATGCTTTATCAAACAATGCAAATCAAACGTCATGTTGACACAAGAAACATCCCTTGGGGTCACCTGCTCACAGCTTCTGCCTTATGGCAATGTATCATAGCCTTGTTTATGGCTTCAGATCTTTACTTTATACCTGTAAAATTTAAGCAGTGGAGCCTGGAAAGCCTGAGTATATTGAATACATTGCTTAAATCCCTAACTATCAACATTTCTCAGGGACTGTTTATCTTCATATCCTAGAATGTGTGCAAACATTTATTATCGTATGTTAAGAAGTTAGTGTGTAAATTAAAAGGCATTTTTAAGGCTGAATAAGGCTATTTGTTAAACTAAAGTGATTCATAGATACTGGTGGCATTTCTTCCTTTAATAGCATACATTGCAAATTTGTTAAAACATACAACTTACTATATATACATATATGACTGCATACGCATATACACAAAGAATAAAAATCAATTCCAGAACATGTAATCTCTCTTATTTTAGCAGTAAGGGAAGGCAGAAAATAAAACATAATAGTATCTAAATCAGATAGCATCATTGACTACCCTCCTGATAGGAAACCAAAGGCACATTTGATCTAGTTGATGTCAGAGTATTTGGCCCCAGAGAATGTAAGCATTTTGTCTTGCAAAGGTCACACGGTATGCCCATTAGAGACATTTGTTTCATTCCAATGCCTCTTCTTTGCACATAACACCAAAATCTCTGGACCACTCATTAGAGCAATATTATGTTTTACTCAATTTTTAGCACTTAATTCTGTATTTTCAGTTTTAACTTTATGCTAACATTAATGAGCATAATTCATCTTACATTGGCTTTAGAATAATTACTAAGCTTTGTTTTATGGTGTAAGAGGGTTATAAAGCTAGACAACGTCTCTTCGTGTTAATCACCGCCACAGTGAAATACTGGAGTGACATTTAGTACAGAATCTGTGATGTGACTGGGATCTCTAATTCCTTAGTTGTTGCTCCTTGGTGACTTGTTCTCCAAATGAGATAGGAGTTTTATAAGTTTAAAACAAATTTTAAAGGAGAAGTAAGAAATCATAGACAGAAATGTCTAAGATGGGATGACATGTGAAAGATTGAAATTTAATTGTTCTGTCTTTCTTTCCCTGTTGTTCTTCATATGTAGTTTTTTGAAATGCAGAACAAAAGTTTCTTGTCCTTCTTTGTTTATGATGTGGATGAAAAATTCAACAGCTAGGTCACAGTGTAATCTACCTTGCATACCCTTATAATTTTTCTATCCTTACTGCCAGCAGAACAGTGTCCTCATCAACTTTGAAATGGAAAGCAGTCCAGGATAGCAATTCTCATCCTTTTACATCAGTTACCCTGTTAAAATGATTTGAGAATCACCTTGACTCTCTGTCTTCTTTATTAGTGCCCACATCTCCAAAACAAAGATAACACTGAATTTTTGATTTGTAACACATCACTCTAAATTAATAGAAGGGCCTGCAGGTCCTTATTATCATTCCTGATACAATTTCTCTAATAAGTACTGAAAAGGATTGTTGAAGCACATAGAAGGGGCAGGGATCTCAGTATCTTGAGTACTTTGAGAAGTATTTAGAACACACACACACATACACATACACACACATATATACGTGTATATATATACGCAAGTATATATAAGTATATATATACTTCCAGGGCAGTTGGAAAATATTCACATACAAAGCTCCTTTATGAAGACCAAACACATGCCACTATGCACTTAGATAATCAAATGAACAGGAAACACCCTTCCATTTCCTAAACTTGGAACATCAGAGCAATGGCAAAAGCTGAACAAGTAATTTAAGTTGGGTAAGAGGAATAGTGAAGTTCTGAAGCAACAGGTGAAAATAGTGGGTTGTGGATTATGTAAACTGAAAGAAATTAGATGTGGGGGCAACTCAAGCAGTGAACTGATCCTGCTAGGTACTTGAGGTTGAATTAGAAGTTGCAGATAGTAGTAATGAGATAGGAGATAGAACTCTTGCATGGGTAACAGGAATGAGAATGGCACAAGATAATTATTCCAAATGAAGTGAGCTAGCTAACTAGCATTCCAGGGTGTGAAGAAGGTTATCTTTTTGAACATTGGTGTCCCCAAGAACTATGTTAAGATAAGTATTGAAGAAGTAGAGAGATGGCGTCGTGGGCAAGTCATTACTGTGCAAACATAAAGGTTGGATTTCAGCTGCCAGCACTGTAAAAAAGATGGTGTGGGTATCTGTGATTATATGAATAAGACTTATACAAGGTCAACCCAACTAACACCCCAATGAAGATGGGGAGGGACGAGGATGGGGGAGGGACACAGTAGGTTCTACCCCACACGTCTGCTATTGATAGTTGATGACTACTTTCTTCAAAGTTTGGCCCATGGCAGGTTGTTATTCTCTATGACACCAACTGCATACATATATGGCCAGTATGAACATAATGACTTAAAAAAGACATAAGGTTGAAAGGAACATGTATTAAGGACTCTGGGAAGAGTCAAAAGTGATGAAGGAGAGGTGCATAGTATTGAAATACATTGTATACAATTGTAAAGTTTTCAAAGAATAAAAAAAAGTTTCTTAAAAAGAAGCTAAGAGTGGACTCACGCCTGTCACTTAGTGTTAGATGTGTACAACAGAGTACAGAGAGAAGAACCACTGAGACTTGTTAGCCAGCGAGCCTCATCCTCAAAACAATGAGCTCCTGGTCCCAAAGGAATAAGATAGAAAGTGATAACAGATACCCAGTATCCTCATTTGACTTACACATGCAGATGTACAGGCACATTTGCACGCACACACACACACACACACACACACACACACACACACACACAATTGTTGTAGAGTTGGTACTGAAGGAACCTAAGTTCAAATTCTCAGTCAGGTGCTCACAGAAGGAGATAGCAGCAATTACAGCTAGAAAGTCACAAGAGGAAGCTCAGTCCACACAGACAAAGAGACATAAAATGTGGGCTTGGGAGGCTACGGGGAAATAGAATCCTTGGTGGAGAGAGAGCTCAGTTCAGACACCTTACAGGGAAATAATGAAAATGCAAAGTCATTTTACTGGCAGCTAATGATGGACACTGGAGGGCATGATTCAAGGCTTCCTGAGGGAAGTGTTACGTTCAAGGTTGATTGGGATGGTGAAAGTTAAGGAGTTGCAGAGAGATTAGCTTTCAGAGTCAGGGGCTTGTTGGACTGAGGATCTGGCTTTTGAAGGTTAGTTGCTGAACCTGGCACAGGAAGAAGTAACATGGCAAGAAGTGGTGGCAATAAGTGATGGATGAAGGCAAACATGAAGAGTACCCAGGGAGGGTATCTGGATCCACTCTTCACTCCAACCAGCTAAAGAATGAAGGTCAAGGCAGAATGTCTGGAGTGTGGAGAGCTTCCTTTATTCTGAGAACAGCAGTAGCTCTGGGGGTGATTTTTCACCCCTTACTAATGTACTCTTTAATCTTAATTCTATGAGATAATACATTTTACTTCTTCCTTACAGACTATTCCAAGTTATTGATTTGCATAAGTATGTATGCATTGTACACATGCATGTGTTTGTACATGTTGACATTTGTATGTATACATGTGTTGGATACATATACATGTATGTGCACATGCATATGGAGGTGACAGTGTGATCTTAGATGTCTTCTTCAACTGCTCTCCACTTTACATATCAAGGCAGGGTCTCTCACTGAAGCTAGAGTTTGCCTTTTCAGGCTTTCTTTCTAGCCAGCTTGCCCCAGAGATCTCTGTCTCTGCCTCCTAAGCACTGGGATCACAGATGGGCTGCAAAGCTCACTTGGAAATTAAATGGCTCTAAAGATATGAGTATTGCTCCTCAGACCTGTGCAGCAAATGCTTTACCTGCTACATCATTTCCCCAGACCCTGTCACTCCTAATTATTTATGACCGAATTGGACTTCTTCACCATGCTACAATTTACTTCTATGATGCCTTCACTTGGCTATTTAAGCATTTCAAATGTCAAGCATTGAAAACTAAATTTTTATTTATTTTTTCTTTTTTGCCCTCAGGTTTTCTAATACCACCAGCTATAGCAAGAGTTCAAGCCAGAGAGAAACCCTGAGAAATTACAGACAACAGGTTTTGTTTTCAATCTATCTTGAAAATCCAAGTACTTCTCTTCATTCATGTGTGCATGCATGTGTGATCCACTGGAGGCATCTAAAACAGGACTTGTTATCAGATCTTGACAAAGCTGCTATCTACATCTTTTGCAATAGTTTGAGGCTCCAAATATTACCCATGACAGGAAAGGAAGACATACATAAAGAGGAGAAGCCTGGGAAAACCCACAAGGTTGAACTAGAACCCATGTCAGTCTCTACTATCTCTGGATAGCTGTATTGCAATAGAGAAAACTGGTGCCCTTTATACACATCTGGCCCACAAGTGGGGCAACTTGAAGGAAAATTCAGGGGAAGGTCACGCAGTGACAGGCTTGAGTGTTATCCCATACCAAACTGATGGTTTAGCAGATAATCAATACTTGTAAGCTTCAGAAGCATCTGCCTCAGGCTACTGAGCATTAAAAAGCAACACGACTGTGTCACTACTTTTAAAGCTCAAACTAATAAAATATGTTCATGGTTCAGACTAACCAAAAACATACAGGGGAGAGGATTCTGAGAAAGTGTAATTCCAGACAGGTTGCCTCATTATAGATATTGCAGTGTAATATCTTGCCAGCTTGGTGCTTATGTGCAGCTCTTGAAATCACAACCGTGTTAATTTTCCAATAAAGACAACAACAGAATCTTTTTTCTACCCAACATGGAAGTAATCCCACCCACCAACGACAATATGCCAACCCTTGTCTTGCTAAGACAAAGTTGTTCATTCTTCTAGCCAGCTCCACTTCTGACATCTTGAGTACACAGTTAATTATTATTAATATATCTTACATTAGATGGTGGCAGATTGGGAGAAAGAAAGAAAACAAAAATATTTGTTAAATATATATATAAACAGCTCAAACTAGGAAAAATATTCATAAATATTACACTCTCACTTTCTGTATTTGATCACATTGCTGTAGTTAGTATATGTTATTAATTCCATATTTCATCAGCAAGCACCTCAGCTTGCTATATTGAGTATCTACTGCAGCACAACCAAATACTCCCAAACTGACATAAATATTTATTGTCTCACAAATTTTGAGTAAGCCAGCAGAGTAATGCTAGGTCAGGGATTTGTGAGGCTGCTGTTGAGACGTCAGCCAGGATTGTAGTAACTCAAGGACTCAAAGAAGACTGAATACTTGATCTCAGGACAGTTGGGTCATAAGCCTTCGATAGAAGCTTTGGTCCTTTGCACAATGTCATGCACACCTTCTGTTTCTCAACACGTGGAGTCTCCCAGAAATCTTGAGGTTCTTTATACACAATGTTACTGTTTTAATATGACATATCCCACAGGCTAATGTGTTAGGGGTTTAATTGCAAGCTGTAAAGATTTTGGGGGTGTGATTGGAACCTGAGGGCTCTAACCAAATCAACAGATAAGACTCTGGAGGGGTTTATAATGCCATTAACTTGAATGCGATGAGGAGGACATGAGGAGCCTAGCTGGAGCTTAAGCCAATCACTTAAGGTTATTACCTGGAAAGATTATCATGCTTCTTCCCACAGCCTCTGCTTCTAGTCACCATGGGGTAAGAAGCCTCTGGCCCATGCTTCTATCACCACAGTATTCTGCCTTCTCTCAGGTCCAAAGCAATGAGTGTAGATAGCCAAAAACTATGGCCTCTGAAACCATGAGCCAAAATAAGTCCTTCCTCCCTAAAAGGTTTTGACGCAATGACAGAAAACTAACATGAATGCTTTCTGTCTCATCAAAGTCTGAGCAAAAGGAGAGGTGTTATCCTTTTATGAATCACTCTCAGGATTCATGTTTTCACTTCCAGTGTATTGTATTAATAAGACTCAACTTGCCAAACCTGGCTAATTTTGGAAGAAACATTATGTCCCCTGCCCCCACCATCTTGAAAGACATTTCAAAACATTTGAGGAAATATTTTTAAAATGCCGTGATCATCATGATAAATTCTATAGGTTACTCTATTAGTTGTTTTCAATCTTATTGAAATCTTGGATTATTTATGGTTGATTTTTCTTATTCTTTGGAAGAAATAAGAGTTCATTTTATACCCAATAGCCAGTAACTAACATGTAAACAAGATTCATTTACCTTTCTTAACTGAAACTATCCGGGGCTTCCCTACTACACATGGGATGGAGTGGTTACCAGTGTCACTGGCTATTGTTAGTACTTGGCCTCTGTCAAGCTCTATGACTTCAATCCCTACCAACCCCACTTTCACCCTCTAAGTTTCAGCTCAGAGTCTCTTGGGTCCCACACTTCTGATGTCTCGGACAAACAACTATGACCTTGGAGTCTGTCCCACACACAGCAGAACGATCAGCAGGCATCTAACTAGTTGCCAGCAGCACCTCCATACGGTTGCCATCAGTCATGTCCCCATATATTGTTAAGTAGACTAAAGTTGGACATACTTGAGGATCACCATCTCAGCTCTATGCACAGTCTCTCTGTTCCTAGAAGAGACAATATTCATCCTCTCTCCTACTGTTTTAATTTGGTTTGATTCTACATTTTTGTTATGATTATTAACTAACTCTTTTCCTGAACACAAATACAAGGTAATAGAGGCCTCTCTTGGTGGCGTATTCAGTTACCTAGCACAGTGCCAATCGCACACTAAAAGCTCAAAGAACCTTTACCACATGATCTACAAATGCTTCTACAACAAAAAATCCATTAGTGTTCCCCACTTCCCTTCATCTATTCATATTTTTACCAGAAAAAAACCACATAATTTAAATGATACAAGGTCCTAACTTTACTGCAGAGAAATATTGCTTACATTAATGTATACCATGTTGTCTCAGTTAGCTTTATATTGCTATGATAAAGCGCCATGGCCAAAAGCAACGTAGGGTGGCAAGGGTTTGTTTTGCTTGCAGCTTGTAGTCCTTCATCCAGAGAAGTCAGTGCAGGAACTGAAGGCAGGAACCTGGAAGGAGAAACTGAAGCAGAAGCCATGGACACCACTGTTTACTGGTTTGCTCCTCATAGCTTACTCTGCCTGCCTTCTTACACATCCTAGGACAACATGCAACGCACCGGCACCACATACAGTAGAATGGGCCCTCCTCATTAGTCACTAATTAAGAAAGAATATCACAGGCTGGTCTATAGGTCGGCTTGGTAGGAGTATTTTCTCATTTGAGGGTCCTTCTTCCCAAATGGCTGACTGGTGTCAGCTTGACATAAAACTAGCCAGCACACATAAACTTTATTTCCCCCTTTTTATACATGTTTTCCTTTTTGGAAACGACACATATCTCTAGCATATTGCCTGGTGTTCTGCTTTCTTTCTTCAAAGAATGAAATGATTTATAGTAGTCTACATACATACACACCCACATATGTGTGCAATTTATGCTTAACAAGTCACTACAGTTTGAAATCAAAGCCATAGAAGAAGAAGAGGTAAATATGTTACCTGCAAAGTTGGTGTACGGATATCATTAGGCAGCAAATTAGTCTGTGAGATTCTCAAAACAAAAATAAATAAATATAAATTATCATGAAGTTTAATTATTCTCTGAAAGAATTTTTTTCCCAAGATGACATTTAAAACTGTCTTCTTAAAATATAAGAATGTATTTGTGAAAGAATTATCCTTGAATTAGAGTTTATTTTAAAAAAACACACATAGAGAAAGGTTTACTTTCTAAAAGGCTCTGTGGCAGGCTAAAAATTGCCCCAAAAGATGTCAGAGGCACACCTCTGGGCATGCTTGTGAGACTCTTTGCAGAGAGGTTTAACTGAAAGGTGAAGACACACCCTGAATGTTAACAGTGTCATCCCCTAGGCTGGAGCTCCCAACTGGATTCTAAGGAGGAAAAAGGCCCGATGAGCTTCAGCATCCATTGTTATGCACCTGGACCAAGGATGTAATGTGAGCATCTGCCTCATGCTCCAACCACCACAGCACCCCTCACTGTGACAAACTGTCCTCTCCAACTCTATCCAAAGTAAAATTTTTCTTCCTTTGGTTCTTACAGCAGGTATTTTGTTACTGCACGGAGGAAAGCAACCAATCATGACCTTATGAGGTCAACGCTACATGTTACTTTATAGCCAAAGACTCTAATACAGTAAGGGTGTTGGAATGCAGATTATTGTGGATTGTATGGACAAGCTCTGATTATAACCCCAAAGTGCAGCAGAGGGCGCATAGCTCTGTTTACATGGTGACTCTTGCCTGATGATAGTGACTTTTGACGTTTGGAACCTAAAGAGATGATTCTGTGCTATCTTAGATATTTCAGTCTGTGAATATCTGTCCTATCAACCATAGGAGTAAGGTGAGCTCTTTATCTTAATGGTCTGTAACAATAATGCTATCAAAGAGCAGTTTTAAAGCAAACATCATTTTGCAGAAGGTTAAGTAGTACTGCCAAATTACAAAAGGGATTCAAACATAGACTTTAGGGTCCAGAAATGAGACTGAATCTGTGACCTATGATGTAAAGAAAGCTATTTCTCCAAGTAGAAGTGAGTGAAGATGAGAAAGATTTGTTAAAAGACTAGTAGTGGTATCGGAAACATAATGCTGTAGTTTCACAATGCTATAATACACCTGAAGAGAGAGAGAAGAGGTTCTGTGAAGAAGAACAGGGATGTTCCTGCCTTCAAGCATGGCTGGATCCAGGGATTGTCCACCATCACTCTGGGACTCGTAATCCTTCAATTTGCTTTCCCTAACAATGACCTATAATAAAATGTCCAGCACCAAAGTTCCAATAATAGATCTGCAGAAATGTAACCAATGGAACGGGTTATTCTGCCATCTGTGGAGGTTAATAATGCAGTCTTGATTATTGATCTTCTTATTTGATTAAACAAAAATGCCTCCAAGTACAAATCCAGAGCAAAGAAGACTCAGATAGGCATGGAAATAAATAAGCACATGTACATAAAACTTGTTGCCCTAGCATCTGGACACAAAAGTTAAACATCCTGGGATTTAGAGGTTTAGTCTATACTGGTATTACCTAGGAAAAGGTATAGGGGGGTGAGCAAAGGTATTTCTTTATGCTTATGACCTAACTCAGAAATGCTGGGTTTTGATATCAAGAGAAAAAAATGGATTTGGGTGATATATTGCTGTATTAAAATAGGGGTTGATGAGAGTGAAAATATAATAACAATATCATGGATGCTGGAAAGCCTGTCATGGGATGTTGGACAATAAGGATCCTGGACTCTGGTAAACATGCATTTGAATCTAAAAGCTTGCATTCACTGTCTGCACTACCTTAGGAATGCCACTGGACCTCTTTAAGGTCTTTGATTTTTATTAGCTAATTAATTTTTTCTCAACCCAACCACAGTTGCTCATCCCCAAAACCTCCCCAACTCCCCACATATACTCTCTATCCCTTCCCTTCAAAAAATTCTGGCTTTCCCTGTATATCTGCTAGCCATGGGATATTAAATTACAATATGACTAGGCATCTCTATTGCATGAATTCTATTTAGCATGTAATAAAACCCAGAGCCATTAATTGGGGAAAAGCTGAAATATCAGAGAGACAGAAAACAAATCACAATCAATTCTCACTCAGTGAACTCCTCAGGCCAAACAGGGTATGTCCTATCTCCCCAAGTCTCCTCAGACTGACAGGGCATGCAGGTAAAAGACCAGAACTGCTGGCTTCTCCTGCGTCATATTTCTTACCTAGCACATCCATTTTACTTCCTCGTTCAACTTTCCTAGAGCTAGGATTAAGGTGAGTGCCATCACCTCCTGATTCTGGCCTCAAACTCACAGGTATCCAGAGGGTCTCTGCCTCCCAAGTACTGGGATTAAAGGCATGAGTCATCACTCACTGACCTTCATGGCTTGGCTGTGTCCTCTGATATTTCAGATATTTTATTGAATATATCACCACACATCTCTTCTATTAAGCCTGAACAAGTCAACCTAGCAGAAGGAAAGGGTCCCAGGAACAGGCAACAGAGTTAGAGATAGTCCTTGCTCACTGCCAGGAGTCCCACAAGAAGACCATGCCACACAACTGCCATGCATGTGCAGAGGGCCCAGGTCAGTCCCATGTAAGTTCTCTAGTTAGGCTCAATTTCTGTGAGCCCCCATGAGCCCAGGTTTGTTGACTCTGTGTTTTCCCATTGTGAACTTGGCCCCTCTGGCTCCTATCATCTTTCTTCCCTCTTATCTACAGGGTTCTCCAAGCTCTGCTTAATGTTTGGCTGTGAGTTTCTGCATCTGTTTCTATCAGTTGCTGGGTGAAGTCTCTCTGATAACAATTGAGCTAGGAAACCAAGATCTAAGTTTTTAACATGAAAAATATTTGTAACAATAATGATAATTTGTCTGAAGGATTTCATAAGCTCCAGCTCCAATTGGACCAAGAGATGAGTGACTCTTCTCCTAGCTGAGAGCCTAGTCTCTAGGACCTAGACCTCAGGGCACAAACTCTGCCTCCCTACTCCCATTCATTGCTGCCCTAGTTGCAGGCTAGCATGAAGACTCCTGCAGGCAGCCCTCCCTACCAATACCCCCGACAACTGGACCCTGAAATCTACAAGACCCACTCCCTCCCCCAAGCCGACCCATTCCCTGCCACCTCAGCAGCTCTCTGAGACAGAGACTCCTCCACCTCTGATTGAACCAAGAGTGCCAACTGGACCAAAAGCAGCTCCCTGAGACACAGGCACAGGCAGTGCAGAGACACAGACCCCTCTTGCACTGACTGGAGGAAGAAATAAGTAGACATCAGTGAAAGAATACGTACAATAACATAAAGACCAATGTGGCACCACCAAAAGCTGGTGGTTCTACAACAGCAAGACCTGAACATCACAATGTTGAAGAGGAAGAAGTAAACGACCTTAAAAGTAACTATGAAGATAATAGAGGCCTTTATAGAGAAAATGAAAATTTTCCTTAAAGAAATAGAGGAAACGGATTTTATGAAAAAAAAAAAAGTAGACACGTGTTAACCAAGTAGTTAATAGTTACAGTAAACTTATCATTGGATAGCAACATATATAATTGTCTAATCTCTTAAAAATAAAAAGTTGCACTGTGTATGGTATAAAAAACTTCTCTAACACTGTGTCTTGGAATCCATGATGAAATTGAGTCATCCCTGGCTGTGTTAGGGGGTAAGCTTGATGAGATGGTGGGAGTCAGCGCATCCTTGCCTGTGGGAATCTCTATGCTAAGGCCCTATCTCTAGTAGTTGACTCTGGCACTGATTCCTTTGCTTAGTACATTTTCTATTATTTCTTTCTTCTGTGTACAGGTAAGTTGTTTGAGACTTGGTTGCTGCCATGTTACTGTTTCTATCCAATGGGTTGTAAGCAGAAGTAATGTGTGTCCATTTTAAATCTTACTGCTTTATTTCATGTGGAATTTCCTAGAGTATATTTTCACTTTAATGCGAATGTCAATATAATGTTTGTCCAGAACAACCTGATAAGAACTGGCTTTGAAGTGCTGGGAAACTGAGGGAAGGGGATATACAGCATTGTGAGTGTGCAGATTGTAGATTTTCTGGGAGCAAGTTAGACCTTCGTAGCAGTTATACCAAGTAGAGATCTATCAATCTGGGTCAGCTAAAGGGGTTTATAAAATGGCCACATAAAAGTAACTTCATCCATGACTGGTGAGATGGCTCAGTGAGTAAAATACCTGCCACACAATGTGAGGACCCAGGTTTGAATCCCCAGAACCCAGGCTAAGCCTGATGCAGCAGTACACACATTGGTTATCTCATAGCTATTACCACAAGATGGGAGGCCAAGAGAGAATTCCCCGATGCTGATGGGCCAGCTGGTCTGGCATTATGCAGTGGTAACCAAGGGAATATGCACAAAACAAGGTAGAAGGTGAGGTCAAGTATCCAAAGATGTCATCTGATCTCCACAAATGTATGACAACATGCCTATGCCCATATTTACACAAATAAATATATGATAGATATAGATATCCTCATACCTATAAGCTGCCTGAGATACATATGGTCCGTCTTTTGTGACAGTTCCATCCCATGCCTGCCTCTCAGTGGATGTTTGTCTCCTAGTCCTTGCATTTTTTAATACCTTTGGGTCTCTATTGCAACCCAGGCTTCACTGTCACAACCTTACACAATGGCCCATCAAGTTTCCTTGAAGGGTATCCAGTCCTGACATATTACTTGCCCTCATGAGCTTTCTAGACCCTTTATGCATGCCTTCTTGATGCCTCCATTCTTGGATTTTACAAGCCTGCTAAAGCAGCACAATGCAGATGATGATGCCAGTCTGCTGGCATTTCAAATGCAATCTGCATAATCTCCAGCCCTGTTACAGTGATTTCCTTGTACCATGGAAGAACCCAAGATACACACTTCTCTGGATGGTGTGTTTTTGAACAAGAAAACCCTCCTATGATAGTCTCAGATCAGCCTCTCACTCTATGAATACATTTGCATTTTTATAAGTTTGAGCCTTTAATGAGTAGGTTTTTGCCCTCACTGGTCCTATCATATTGCTATGGTCCAGAGCCCAGGGTTTCTTTTTAGGGACAGGATTAGAGGTACAGTCTCCTTACCTGCTTTGTTTACAACTCTAGACTCACTCATGAGCCTGTTCTCTCCCTGAGTGCCCATTTCTCATGTCTTTAAGCCTCAATAATAGCCATGCCACAGCCCAAATATTATGCTGTGTTGAATATCTTTCAAATAACAAAACTCAGCTTCACTTAAATTTTCAGGATCTAAGCAGAATGCACCCAGATTTTCTTTTTGCCAGAGTATAGTAGGAGTGGCTTGTAATTAGTTCTCAATAGAGTTCTTACTTCCCTATGAACCCTCACCAGCCAGGTTTTCACTGTCTGTATGTTCCTAAGCCTCCTGGCCTTCTGACACGCTCTCAGAATAGCTCATTAAGCCCAGGGTTTCTCTAACCTATAGTTTTATAATTTTTCATGATCCCTAGTTCCAAAGGCTGGTCTCACCTGGTCATCATGTCTATCACAGAAAGGGACCTAGTCCTTAGTATCAATTATCAATATTAGTGACTGCTTCACTATGCCCAGCCACCTGACAAAAGAACTTAGAGGAACAGAGTGGTCATGGCTGCTTTCTATCTTCAAACACTGCACAATAAAAGCAAAAAGGGTTTTGAGTAATAAAAGCTCAAATTTAAATTTATATCAAAACTTAAATCAAGTATGACACTAGCTCTTAAAACCCTACAAATGGGACAAGTGAGGTAGTTTAGTGGGTCAAGGCACTTGCTGTCAAGTCTGACAACTTGTGTTTGATCCCAGGACCCTAATAGAAGGAGAAAACAGACTCCTGAAACCCATCATCTCATCTTGCCCCTGGGTGCACACAGTGGTCTACACATATACACACATATAAAAAACGAATTAATGAACAAGTAAGATAAACATCTTCAATCAGCAGATGGAAGTAGTGTCCCACAAATCATTTTAACTGGAAAACTACTCGGGGGTGAGAAGAGAACAGAGCATAGCTGACCCTCCATGGGAGCTTCATTGGCTCTAAACACGTCTCTAAATAAAGAGGCAAAGACACAGAGTAAGGAAAGAAACAGACCAGACCAGAGAGCTACCATCTAAAAGAATTTTTAATTGGATTATCAAATGGAATAGAATCAAATATATCTAAGTAACTTCCCAAGTGCTTAAGTGTGAATCTTTCCAAAGGAATCTTGACCTAGAATAAAGGAAACTATGATTACTGGTGATTTTAAATAATATGAACTAAAGAATCTATTCATTCTCTGTGGAAGTCAAATCCTCACTGTCCCCTTAAACCTCACCAAAGAGGATAATAGAAAACGAACCGCATCCTATAACACAGAGAAATGATCTCATGCAGGAAACAGATAGGTAGCCATTCTTGAGAACTGAACTGAAATCCTACAGTGTCCAGTTCCCTGTAGATGTTCTTTAGGGGGTCTCCACAGTGAGATGTGGGGATTGCCACTGGTCACCATTGCTTTGTATGCCATCTTATTTCCAGTTTCAATAAGAATTTTCATTACCGTTACCCAATTTGTGTCCTACCATGTTCTATTGTGTGCAGAGGACTCAAAGAACGGGTAATCCAATTTTGTGACCTGAGGGGACTTGCATGTGGCTTTTTTAAAGGAGGAAAGTGCCTGTGTTTTACATATGAGGAGAGAAAGCCAAGTGTTTGCTGCCCAGAATGACTACTTCCAGCCAATGAGAGAGAAGAAGTGGGGTGTGTTGTTTTTAGGCAGAATTTGGTTCTTTGTATTTCATACTCCAAAGTTGTTTCTTTCTGCACAAATATTGTCGACTTTCCATCAGTATAGTCCTAGAATGAGGATGTCTCCACAAAGACTATTGCCTGCTTGAAATTAAAAACAATGTGTTTTTTGTTATTGTTTCTAAGCTACCAATATATAGAAGTTGAGTGTCCATCCATGCTGTCCTGGCATCCACATCCATGAAAGATGCTGACAGTTTATACTTATGTGCCTGCTCCATTATGACTTTATTTTTATAATTTTTCTCTCATGTGTCAGGTCCATATGAGACAGGGATGTCAGTCAGCTGACTCCCCAAGGAGAATGTGACCAACAAAAATAATGGTTGAATAAGAAATGCTTATTCTTCTACACTCCTGTGAAAGCATTCTAAACAACTTCCCAGAGAGTCCCAGCAGGCTCTGAGCCCAGGTGCCCACAGACTTACGTTGCCAATTACTGTGTCTGTATTGGTTTTATTCTCCTCCTCACCTTACTGCTTCATTGACTACTTACACTCAAAATGTTGGCTCTGGATTTCTTCAAGAAACCTGCGCTATAATACACAGGAGTCAACTGAGGTCTTGGGTCCCAGATAGTAGGATTTTAACTGGTGCATATCAATGTATATGACAATGGCTTACATTGTGCCAGGTCATATATACATATAGCTTTAATCTTACTGATCTCCCATTTTCCTTTCTGTTGTCCCTTATCCCTCTCCTCTCATAGTCTAGATACCATGTTCTCTTTCCCCCTACATTTTACTCTTTAGAGAAAACATGTCTTTTTGAGCCTAGGTTTTTTTGTTTAACATGATGATCTCTTGTTCCACCCATTTTTCAGGAAAAAATACCATCTTGCTTTTGTTTGTTGTTCAATGATACTCTATTGTATGCGTATTAAATCACATTTTTTTTATTCATTTGTTTGTGAATAAATAAACTGATTTTGATCTTAACTGTTCTGAAGGGCACCTTGGTATATTTGACATGGAGGAATTTTCATTTTGTGTTAACTCTGACTCATTTGGTCAAATATCTAGTAGTGGTATGTATAGTTGGATCGTGTTGTAGTTAAAAAGAGTTATTTCATATACATATAAGATAATCTAGGAGACTGATGAAATAGTCTCTTCCCATTAAGTTATAATATATATTAAATAACTCACAAGTCTTAGTGGCTTCAGACAGCAATTAATTGCTCATGTCTTACTCCTGATACATATGATCATGTGAATTGTCTCAAACATGGCTACGTATACGTATATATATATTTCTTTAAGACAATTTCATACATGCATATAATGCATACTGTTACCTCCTCCTCCTGCCTTTCTTGTCTTTGTCTTGTGACTCACTGAGTTTAATCAGTTTCATTTGTGTGACCGTGAATTTTGAATAATTCACTGCATCCTGGTGAGTATGTGAGTATGCAAATGAAGAAAATATGTGCTTTTCCTCCAGAATCCAAAGTAGCCAATAATTCAGCAGGGTGGGGTCTGGTTGAATGAGTCTTTCTGTGATTCCTGCGTGGTTGATAACAGGCACAGTCTTCAGCTGTGAGACCATGTCTGTGATAGCTGTGTAATCCCAGAAGATGGGTTTGCTCAGTCTTCTTCCCCGACTTCTGGCTTTTACATTCTTTCAGCTCCATGCTCAGCGCTATTCCCTGAATCCTGGAGGGGGTGGTACAGGTGTTCCGTTTAGAGATAAGCTCTCAAACATCACTTACTCCCAACACCTCCAACAGCCATGAGTCTGCATTCACCATAGTTCACTGCAAAGGGAAGCCTCCTGGTTAAGGCTGGATATACCATGTGTCCATGGGTATAAACACAAATGTTTAGAAGGCAGTGTGGTGCCACATGTTTTTAGACAAACAACTCACAGAGACCTTTATTCCCATGAACCAGGCTAAAGGAGCAGCTCACAGCTAGAAAATGTCATGTTCTTAGCACAGAGATAAATAGTGGAAGAACCCGAAGGGCAATGCTGGCATTGGTGGTTGTTTTCCTTAAGGGAGAAAGGCAAATCATTGGGGACAATTAATCAGCATCATCTACACATAAGCAAACACACCTTACAAAGTTATTTCAAGTATTAAATAAATAAGAGACTTCCATAGTTCCAAGCAACAATGTATCTCATGTAGACATAAGCTAGCTAGAGTTATGTGGGTTTTCCTGGTTCCCTGTTCTTTTGCACAGGTGTGCCCATTGCTAGCAGGGAACAGATGCTGGGGGAATTCTGGGCAGTGGTGTGTGGAGTTGCATGCTGAGACCTATCATCTTTGAGAGATGTGTAACTGGTGGCGTCGAACTAAAACTTTTTTTTTTATCAACACTGCAGAGCTGGCGATTTGTTTGTTTGTCTATTTTTCACAAATGAAAACACAGAATACAGTATGACACACTGGCTGAGAAGCTACATGGCCCTTAAGGCTAGGGTCATTTTGCCTTTCCTACTCATGTGGTTTAGAACCATGCAGAGCCATGAAGTATTCTCAGGAAAGGAATCTGACCTTATTTGGAGCTTCCAGATTTTAACTATCCCCTCTCCCTTATTTCTATCATATAACCCGACACAGTCTGCTTATGCATTTCCACCTGACATCTCATTACTTCTCTCTATATTCCCTTGTGTCTCAATTAACATTTCCCTTTCATTTTTAAAAATTCCCTTAGGATATTTGTTAACAGTATGCCCTGCTTAATTTAAACCTATATAGGTCTTCTCCTCAGGCTTGACTCTTCAGAGTTGTGATTACGAAAGTATTTCTCCTCTTACTTAGGTACAGACTGGAGATCAATTTCTAGGCAGCTGGAAGATTAAATTACAGGTTAGTGATATAGTAATGGAGAGGGGAAACATCTGTTTTAGGGTAACTGAACAGTTAATTGAATTGTGAAAATCTTCACACTCAATAGCTCCTATTCCCTGTACCAATGGTCTTCTCATGGTTGTGACCAAAGAGCTGGCAAAGAGCAATTTATGGGAGAAAAGATTCATTGTGACTCACTGTTCATAAGATACAGTTCATCATGGGTGGAAAGGCAAAGGGACCAACCAGCTCCTGCTGCAGTAGCATGAGATGCTTGCTCACGTCTTGAAGAATCAAATAGCCAAAAATGAGGAAGGCTAGTGATGATCTGTTCTTCTTTTCCCTTTTTAATTCGTCCTATGATGCTCAGACCTTGGGATATTACTGTTAGTTTCTTAAGGTAGGTCTTCTATCTTTAGGCAATCTTTTCTGAAAACTTTCTCATATTATACCCCAGAGATGGGCTTCACTAACACCCTGTGAGTTCTTTAACTCAACCAAGTGAACACTTAAAATTAAGCATTCCAGTCTCCATTTCTTTGTCAAGTATACTTAGAAAGTTATGCCTCATGTCAGTGTCATGGAGTCCACTCTGCTGATCAGCACTCTTCATTCCGCACGTTTTACTGTCACTGGTGTTATAGTTTTGGACTAGGTGGTATGTATCCAACACTCTCTTCTTCCTACCTTGCCATATTGACCAACTCTACACATGATGTGCCCATTCCAGCTGTCTCTGGCTATGAGACATCACTCCACACAAACAAGTTGAGCTTTATGAGAAGAAAACATATTGAGAGTAGAATCATGAAAAATCTCAATATTTAAGGGGCAACAAAGAAAAGATCTGTGATTGATCTAAACTGAGCCATTTCATAAAGAGAATTTCAAGAATTAAAAAGTAAAGGCACACCTAGCTGTGACTAGATGAATGCCCACCGTGATGTGTGCAGTTACAATGCTAGAACTCTGGCGATCACCAAACAGGAGAGGACAAACTCAGAAGCGTTTATTTGTGAAAAAGCAGTTTACCTACTTCAAATAAGAATAATGAAACTCTGTGGCCTTGGTTGGCCCAACCTGTCACTTCATGCTTCTCTCTAGCACAGTCAGAAATAGTATTTTCACCCAGAAATAAGTGTCTGTCTTTTCTGTGACAGCAACCATTTGACTGAAGAATAGATAGAAGACAGATGAGTTTGATTGAAAAAAAATAAAAGAAAGAAAATCTTCATCTTTATCATCCTAAGTTTTAGATTCAGGATGGGGCAATTGAAACGTTAACAAAGAGGCATTATAAATGAGGCACCCACAGAGCAGCCCTAAGAAGAGGAGAAAACAGCTAAATAGGAAAAAAGCATCAAAGAAACAATGACTGGAAACTTTCCAACTGTAATTTTAAAATGTTAGCCCCAGGTTGGGAGATGGCTCAGAAGTTAAGGATGTTAACTTCTGAGTTATGCTATTCTTGCAAAGGATCCAGGTTCAATTTCCAGCATCCATACTTGGATGCTCACAACCACCTGTAATTACAGATCCAGAAGATACAGCACCCTCTTCTGGCTTCCACAAGCACCAGGTACACATGTAGTTCACATACATGTATGTAAAGTGCACACACACACACACACACACACACACACACACACACACACACACATACACTCACACACACCACACACACACACATGCACTCACACACCATACACACACTCTCACACACACATACTCTCACACACACACTCACACACACTCAGAAAAAAATAAAAGCTCTTAAAAATGATAAAAAAAATAAAAAGTAGTTTACTTACTAACCTATGATTCTAACCAGACACCAAGCAAGATGAACATAATGAAAAAACCTCCACTAGAAACATGTTCAAATTCATATTTGACAAAGACAAAAATTCTTAATGACTGATCACATAAAGAAAAACAGCACAATTGCTGGCAATGCCTTTCTTATCAGGAACAGTGAAAGGGAGAATGTAAACATATTCAAAGCCTTAGGATGTGGAGATAGAATGAACATACAAAAATCTGTAGCTAGCAAAATTGCCTTTAAAAAAATGAAAGCTGAAGGTAGATAAAATAGAGAAGGGGGAGAAGATTGGCCTGGACCGGGGGGAAGAACTAAGGAAGAAAAGAAAAAAGAGGGGAGGAGGGAGGGAGGAGAGAGGAAGGGAGAGAGGGCTTATTGGTGGGAAATTTGTCCCTTTGAAGCAAATGACCCTTTCACAGGGGTCACCTAAGATGACCAGAAAACACAGATACTTACATTACAGTTCATAACAACAGCAAAATTATAGTTGTGAAGTAGTAAAAAAAAATAATTTTATGGTTTGTGGTCACCACAACATGAGGAAATGCACTAAAGGGTTGTAGAATTAGAAACCCATTATTAGAATTAGCAGTTGAGAGCCACTGCTCTAGAGCAAAAGGAGAAAGGGATATTTCTTCAGGAGAAAGGGATATTTTCCAGACAGGAACACCAGTCTGCACAAGGAAATAAAGATGAACAGAAATTGAGTGTGAATACATAAATCAGGATCCAGAACTGCTATAGTGCTTCATCTAAAGTGTTAGATTTTCAACAATACAATAATAAGACACACAAACAGAAAAGTTATCAAAGGGTCTGGTAATGTACCCGATACAGAACACAGGGATAACAACAGAGTTATGTCACAGGAACATTGCAATGTCTTACTAGAAGCAATTCAGATTTACCAGAAATACATTTGAAGTAGGTTAACAATGTGCTCCGCCAATCGCTGGAACATAGTCAAGAAAATAAATTTTTAAAATATTTCTAAAACGAATAAAAATGTACTGGCACACTAAGAAAATATAAAATGTTAATAACTGGCTTCGTGTTTTAGATAGATGCACTGAACATTACATCCTGGGGGGAGAATTGAACATCTTTGACATTAGCCACAAAGCAATTCTCATTTTCTTTAAATTCCTCTTATAGAAACTCTATGGATAATTTTAACAACATATTAACATCTCTTAATATTGCTAGCCATGGAGATAAGCATATATTGTGTGCTCAGTGTCTCATATATAAAATACAAGGCTTCTGTGTCCCAATCCTCATAACTTGTTGTACTTCTTGTTTTTGTTTGTTTGTTTAATAGGGGCTTCATGTCATCCTGGCTGGCTGTGAAATTTGATGTATCTAAAGACCGTCCTGTTGTTACTGGCACCTCCTGCTGGGATTACAGGCATGGTGACCATGTCTAGCATAAATTATACTCTTGGCTGTGACTAGAGTGTTCACATGTTCAGCCTGTGCTTATTTGCCAACAACACACCACACCTCTGTCATTTTGGAAACTCAAGATGCTTTCTTTCTAGAGTCTCATGATTCCTAGACTTGGAAAAAAAAAAGAAGAAAGAAAGAAAGAAAGAAAGAAAGGAACTACTCCAGGATGGGATACTTGTACCATATCAGCCAGGAGGAGATAGTGCATTAAAATGGTCAACTCAGTCCCCTGTCCTGCAAAAGAAGAGAAACTCCTGATTCTTGTTTACTAACACTCAATACTTTCCAGTGAAAGGAGACACTAAACAAATATTTTTAATAAAAAAAATAAGCAAATGGTTACAATAACACGAGGCACTTGCTGCATTAAAAACATGCATTTCATTACCAATAACCAACACCTAAGTATAGTGTGATTATGCTAGTAATGTTCCGCCTATGGGTTTAATAAAAGCAGATTGGCCAAAAGGCAGACAAGAAGTGTGGGTGTGGCCACCAGGCTAAGAAAACTCTGAGTACAGGAAGAACAGAGACAGATGCCAGGCAGAGCCCTCAGAGACAGCCACCACAGAGACGAAGACAAGGAGACACAGCAGATGCAGAGGAAAGAAGCTGAAATGCTGCTCTGAGAAAAGGTACCAAGCCACATGGCTGAACAACATGGGTTAGTTTAAGAGTAAGAGCTAGCTAGCAATATGCCTGGGACCCAGGTCAATAAGTATAAAAATAATATAAGCCTGTGTGTGATTATTGAGGCTAAGTGGGGCTGAGAGTAGGTCTGAACCTCTGATCCAGTCCAGAAAGTCTTTTACCATTTACAACACCTAAGGTGTAACGTCTTATGGTAAAGGAGCTATACTTCACCACAAGGAAACAGTGTTATCTGAGGTTTGGGAGATGCTGCTTTAACATGATGCTCTTTATGTTCCCTGGGAATAAAAAGTAAATAGGTGATTTCCTGGTAGCTCCGTTGTTAGGTGGCCTTTAGGTTACTAAGGCCCAGCATCTTATTAATTATCCCATTAATAGCTGTGCCAGCTGTATAGACAGTGTTTAATGTGCCTTTTCATGGTAAGCTAATGCCCCTTGGGAAAGGGCTGAAAATAATGCATGTTTGCCAGAGGTCCTTTCCACAGAGGCCTAGAATGAGGAAGTGAGGGAGCGCAACAACTCACTGTAGAAATCTAAATGCTAAATACTCAGGAAATGGAAGTCAAGCCCCACAACAGACTGAGTCTGAAGAAGGCATGATCTGCTGTTCCATTCCTATCCCAGAATACCATTTGAATCCCTGTGGCAAGAATCTCTGGAGATTAGTGAAAACCCACCAAGGCCTCACCTGAAACAGTTTAGCTAGGGCCATCTAAAATTTTCGTAAATTTCTTTAACTCAATGGTTGTAAAACAAACAAACAAACAAAACCAAGGGGACTAACAAATGTAATCAGAAAGTTTGGTTAATTGTTAATATTAAACATGTGTGTTTACCTTTGTTCTCCTCCTAAAATTTCACCAAAATGTCTACAAAAAGTGTACATGTGTATATGCACTCAAGAGTGTGTGTGCATGTTGTATGCAAACAAACAGGAACACACGCAGATATAAGAAGAACATGCTGGATGTTGCTCTGCCTCATT
Source organism: Sigmodon hispidus (assembly GCA_004025045.1). Classification (NCBI taxonomy): domain Eukaryota; kingdom Metazoa; phylum Chordata; class Mammalia; order Rodentia; family Cricetidae; genus Sigmodon; species Sigmodon hispidus. Next base: position 6,898 of record PVIH01018081.1, on the reverse strand, counting down.
TCCTTGAGACATAGTTTCCCCACTTAACAAGAAAACAAGTTCACTGCTTTGTCTGGGCTCTCTGGACAGTGAGCTACATAACTGCTTCCAGGCCTCACTGCGGGTGTTAGAGGCAGGCAAAGTCATGCCGAGCTTTTATGAGAGGGTGCTGGAGATTTGAACTCCGGCCCTTGTGCTTACACAGTAAGTAGTCCTATCCACTGAACATTCTCCCCAACCCCTCAAGGTATTTTAAGTTAAAAAGAAAATGCTGAAGCTAACTGAAAAAGCCGGCAGATGAAAAGGACATGTCATCATAGAGGCCTTCCTGTCCAGCCTGCAAGAAACAGCTCAAATTGGCACTCCCCAGAAGACTGCTAGTTTCCTTTATATTAACATATTGCACATTTTAGAAATGTATTGTCTGTTTCCTTAAGCCTCAAATACGCAGGGACTCTCCTCTGTGTGGCCAGCTCCTAAAACAGCACTTCATGTACAAATAGAATATGTGTGTAATAAATACAGAACATCAGTCGTTGTTTGATATATGGAAATCAGAGAGGACAGTGGAAGCTAAATCGCCTAATGAAGGGATTAAAACCTAAGACTCTAAAACTCTGCTAGAAATCCAGCCAATTTTTACAGGAGAATATCAGAAAACTCTGGAAGACAGGAATTTTCAAAGGATAGATATGCAACATCAAATCAAGACTGAAAAAAGAAATAAAAGCCTAGATAAGAAGAAATTAGATTGCAAAGTCTTCTTTTTAGTGTTAATTGTACTAACAGTAACACAATGTTAATAGAACACACACTGTAATTAGGGGGAGGAGTCTGACAAACAAGATTAGAATAAACAAGTTGCAATTAGATACTGTGTACAAAAGATACACTGAATATAAAGATGTGGGATGAAGGTAAGAAGATGGAAAAATAAGCAACATACCAACTCTAACCTTATTGGCATAAAATGAGACAGACAAGGTTTCCATCAAAGGAACAAACATAATGAGACAGAGAGAGAGAGAGAGAGAGAGAGAAAGAGAGAGAGAGAGAGAGAGAGAGAGAGAGAGAGAGAGAGAGAGAGAGAGAGATTTGTAGTGGAAAAGAAATGTATAACAATGTATGTATGTATGTATGTATGTATGTATGTATGTGTCTAACAAACAAGCATCAAGATTAAAGCAAAACTTGAAATCCTCAAAGATGAAAATCACTGAATTTTTGCTCATTATTTGCAGTTTTTGAGATTTGACTTTGATGTGTTTAGGTTTATTGCTTACTTTTGCTACTTAGCATTAACTGAGATTCTTAAAGTTATAAAATTATATTTCAGCAAACAAGCTATTTGCAGCCACCACTACTTCAGATTTTTTTTTTTTTTTGCCTTTCTGTCTCTTTCTTCAAGGTCTCTGTGTCAATGTTTTCTTTTCCTATAGTACTTTAAGAGTCTCTTGCCTTAGGTAGGTTCTATTTTATTGTTACTTTACATTGTTTTCTTTTTATGTACTTTTTGCTGTCTTTAGATAGTATCATTTCTATCAGTCTGTTCTCTAGTTGACTAATTCTTTCATCAAGATGTTCCATTAAGGAAGTGAGTACTATTTTTGAATGTTTTTCTTTTTATTCAAAATGGTCTAGCTCTCTTTTATGGTTTCTGCAAGCTACAAGAATGCTTTCTTTACCTCACTGAGTGTTGCTATAATGGCTACTACAAAGTTCTTCTTTGCTCTTTTTTGCATTCAGCCACCTCCAGTGACTTTTCTTGGCTGCAACTTCAGAGGGGAGTATGTCAGACTTCTGAGTTCTTAAAATGTCATCATGGTTTGGAGATAAATGTCCCCATAAATGCATGTGTTGAAAGCAAGGCTCCTGACTTGTCACCTTCTTGGGAGATGAGGTTCAACAAAGTTAATCCATGGATGACTTCAGAACTGAATAAACTACTTGGAATTGAGTCACAGAAGATGTGCCTTTGGAGGGGATGTCTTGATCCAGGATGCTTTCTCTTTCTTCTTGTCTCCTAGCCATTATGAAGTGAACAGCTCTCTAAGGCTGCAGCCTTCTCCTATCGTCTTTTGCCGGCAAATGGATGGACTTGGAGAATATCCTCCTGAGCGAGGTATCACAAACTCAGAAAGATAAGCAGGGGATGTACTCACTCATTAGTGGTCTCTAAACAAACAAACAAGAAAAAAGCCAAGCATGCCCAAGCTGCAAACCACAACCACTGTAGAGCTTGGGATCAGAAACATCCTGGACTGACTCTTTGGATCCCACTCCACCTAGAGGAATACCTGATTCACTCTTGAGGAAGGGGGGACAAAACTGGATCTGCCAGGAGTGGAGACTGAACTAAGCAATATTGGGTCAGTGGGACCATGGGACTGTCTGCTGCCTGCCCAGGGAGGGGATGGGGAGTTGTGGAGAAGAAAAAATGACTGATGTGGCAGGAGAGGAAAGGGACCTTGAATAAGGATATACAGAGATAGAAAGCATGACTCCTTTGTTCATTAATAATAATAATAATAATAATAATAATAAGTATACAGAAAAAAAAGAAAGGGAAAAAAAGTGATGGAGAGAAATTGCCATGGACAGGACCATGACCTCAGACAAACTTTCCTCTCTCTAGCTCATTCTTCTCAGGGATTTTATTACAGACACAGAAAGCTGACATGAGTGCCTTGTTATTTTGCATGGCATCCTGTTTATTGTGAATGTTGCACTACAATGACTCTAGGTTCTCTGGTTTCTCCCAAAGGCTTTTGTCTTAGAGGACAGTTCATATAAAACTAAAAACCCTGTCTCCAGAGATAGCAGCTGGGTCTGTTCATTATCCATTGGGTGCTATAAAATTACTTTGTGCTTCAGTTATTAGTCTGAGTTTTTTTGAGGGGGAAAGAATCACACAATTGATCCTGAATTCTTGTTTTTCATCACACGTGACCTCCCTGCTGAGCTCTGGTACTGGTTATTGAGACCAAAATTTCTGAGTTTTCTACCAGAATTTTGCTATTCCAGAACTTCTGAGTGTATATTTTCAAGCTAAACCCTGGTACACCAGAAAACTCATCTGTGACTGCCCCCCCCCCAACTTCCAACCAGAATGTACTTGCCTCGTACACTCTCTAGAGTCATTGGGCAATTACCTTGTGGTTTGTTTCTAGAATTTTCAGCTTCAAACTAAAAGTTGGTCAGAGTGATTATTAAGCTCTGCTGGGGATCAAGAACTCTTCTTCCATCATTTTTAAATGAACATCGTACCACATGCATGCAGTAGCCACAGAAACCAGAAGAGGGCGTCAGATTACCTGAAACTGGAGTTACAGTCACTATGAGGTCATGAGGGTCCTGGGACTCAAACCCAGGTCCTCTTAACTGCTGAGTCATCTCTCCAGCCACTTCCATCATTTCCTAAGGTCAGATTATGTTAAATAGGGTGAGTGAAGTGGGTAATGAAAGGCAAAGGGGCAGAAGTCACCTTAGAAGCTATGCATTAGTGCTGGGTGGAGAAGTGGAAATAAGATCAGAAAGTACATCTATAAAATATTTTTTAATTTTACTTTTATTGGTTGACAATTTGATATTGAAATGAAAACATTTTAGACAGGCGATTCTTGGAAATTCAGGAAGGTGCTACCATTTCTCTCAGCTAAGGAAGGCTAAGAGAAGTCAAGGTTCCCTTGCAAAATCAAGATACATTTCAGTTCTGAGCAGAGCGACAGGAGATGCAGGCCTGGCAATGGAGAGCTCTCTTAAAACCAAAATCCAAGTGCAGGGGAACCAAGGGTTGATAGGCCAGGAAAGACACAAGATTGAGTCTATCATGTGGTCATAGACAAGGCTTGGGGCCTGTTACCTCAAACAAAGACAGACAATAAGTTACCTCAGGTCTGTAAGCAGAGCTGATGCCTCCCACTCCCAACAGCTCTACAGCCTGATCTCCTTTAAGAGAAGGCCTTAATAGACATTTCCTAAATTACTTTTAACATCTTTTTAATCATTTGTAAATGACAGAAAAATCTCCTAAAATGACAATTCTGAATCAGGACCCCTGGAGTGGGGCCAACATTCTGCTTGACAGTCTCCCAGGTAATGTAAAAGTGGCCAATCTATATTGCATTTCGAGTGACAAGGTTATTTTTGTGACTTCCGTGATCAAATAAACCTCCTCATTTAATCTGCCTGTTTGCCTTTAAAACCATAATCTGTTCCAAGAGGGTTAATAAACCACCAACTTTTAAAAAAAAATCCTCTGCATGGTGGAACTCTAGTCCAATAATTCAGTACACCAGGGGTGGCTGACACAGCCCCATCCATATTTAGTTCAGCGGGTCAGGGTTCCTCCCTGGTGCTCATCCTTGGATTCTCTTCCCAACCTTATTTCCTAGACTGTCTTTCCCTCAACATGGGAGTGATAACATTTTACCCAATCAAGGTCCTTTCTTCACAGAATATAGTCAGTAAGTCTGAGTATAAATAAATGAAATAGAATGCATATGCAATATTAAAATAAGGATATATGGAAGAGTTTTAGTTATTTTCAAATAACCCTACATGTCAGGTCCCAAGGGGGAAAAAGTATTGTCAAGTTTGTTCCAGTAGTAAAATGTTCACATTTCACTGCTGTCAATAAGCATTTATAACCCTATTTGTGAGTGTAAATCCCCAGTGACTATTTCAGCTGAGACAGAAGGATTCTAGGAAAATATCTGAAAGAACTTAAAATTTGACATTAAAATCAACATGCTGAAACAGGCGTAGGATTTAGCTCAGTAGGTAAAGGCACTTGCCATGGAGCCAGAGACCTGAGCTCTATTCCCAAGCCCCATGTGGTAGAAGGAGAGAACTGATTCCTTTGGGTTACCTTCTGTCCTAACAAATTTGCTACAACATACTACCATGTGTGTGTGCACAACCCCCCCCACACATACACACACCCCACTGTGTAATTGATATTTTAGTTAATTAACTATTTTAAACTAAATGGTCCATTTCAAAAGGCTTTGATGTAATCTTCACTCATATGGCAGCATAATTCCTACTTATCTGGAGAGCTAGTCTTAGATAAATTTGAATAAATTTTGACTAGAAAATATTTTATATGACTGGACTTGAGACAGTCATCTCACCAGATCATTCCATTGCCCAGGGTACTTAGTAGCTTTTTAATATAATCTGAGAAAAATCTTTGTTCCTGGAACTCCAGAAGAATTATTTGGATGACAAAGACAGGAAAACTGGCCATTGAAGGGCTAAGAGCTGATGCTCAGGGACAGAAGTTGCTGTTCTGGCATCCCTGAGGACTATCTGGGGTTAGACCCATCTCATCCAAAGTTCTTAAGCTCAAAATAGCCAGAGGCAATGGATGACCACTGACTAGAAGAAGGATTCTAACTGCTACAGGGCAGTGTTTACAAAGTGCTGTAGTGACTGTTTCCATTTGGTTGTACACGACCTGACAAGAAGCCTAAGGAGGAGAATTCGAACCAACTTTATAAAGACAGAAACTGAGCTCCAACAGAAAAGTCACTTGTGAGATTGGTCTCTTTACTCATCCTTCAAGGTCCTACCAACTTGTTCACCAAAGCAAGGCCTCTCAGTCAAACCCCAAGTTCTTCCATATGGCTAGTCTCACTAGCAGGCTTGCTCCAGACTTCCTATCTCTGTCTTCCAAGATTGGGATTACAGGCACTCGCCCACCCTGCTAAGCAACACTGGTCTGTGTTTTTGCCTGGCAAGTACTTTAACCACTGAACCATTGTGCTGGTTAGGTTTTTGTTTTGTTTTGGTTTTTTGGTCCACTTGATGGAAGTTAGAGTCATCTGGGAAGAGGAACCTCAACTAAGAAAATGCCTTCATCAAATTGCCTATAGAAAAGCCTCTTTGAAATTGTCTTGATTAATGACTGATATGGGAGGGCCCAGTCCACTGAGGGTGGTGCCATCCCCAGACAAGTGGTCCTTAGGATATCAGAAAATGGAAAGCTCTCCCATGTTCCTGGATAGGTAGGATCAACATAATAAAAATGGCAATTCTACCAAAGGCAATCTACAGATTCAATGCACTGGCCATCAAAATCCCAATACAATATTTCTTGGACCTTGAAAGAACAATACTCAATTTCATTTGGAATAACAGGAAAGCCAGGATTGCCAAAACAATTTTACTCAACAAAAGAACCTCAGGAGGTATCACCATCCCTGACTTCAAGTTATACTATAGAGCTACAGTAATAAAAACAACCTGGTACTGGCATAAAAACAGACTTGTGGACCAATGGAATAGAATTGAGGATCCAGACATTAACTCAAAAACCTATGAACACCTGCTTTTTGACAAAGAGGCCCAAAACATTCAATGGAAAAAAGATAGCATATTTAACAAATGGTGTTGGCATAGCTGGATGGAAGTGTGTAGAAAAATGCAAATAGATCCAAGCCTGTCACCCTGCACAAAACTCAACTCCAAGTGGATCAAAGACCTCAACATAAACCCAGCCACTTTGAACTTGATAGAAAAGAAAGTGGGAAATACACTTCTACAAATTGGCACAGGCGATCACTTCCTAAATATAACACCAGTGGCACAGACTCTAAGACCAACAATCAATAAGTGGGATCTCCTGAAGCTGGGAAGCTTCTGCAAAGCCAAGGACACTGTCAATAGGACAAAACGCCAGCCTACAGAATGGGAAAAGATTTTCACCAACCCTAGAAGTGATAGAGGACTGATCTCTAAGGTATATAAAGAGCTCAAGAATTTAGATCCCAAAACCTTGAATAACCCTATCAAAAAATGGGGTTCAGATCTAAAAAGGGAATTCTCAGCAGAGGAACTACGAATGGCTGAAAGGCACCTGAAAAAGTGCTCTTCATCTTTAGCCATCAGAGAAATGCAAATCAAAACATCTTTG
>PVIH01018080.1:0-39683 GCA_004025045.1 Sigmodon hispidus | reverse complement strand
TTTTTTTTTTTTTTTTTTTTTTTTTAAAAATTTTTTTTTTTTGATTTATTTATTTATTATGCATACAGTTTTACAGAAGAGGGCGCCAGACCTCATCATAGATGGTTGTGAGCCACCATGTGGTTTTGCTGGGAATTGAACTCAGGACCTCTGGAAGAACAGTCAGTGCTCTTAACCTCTGAGCCATCTCTCCAGCCCCTAGACCTGCTTTTCTTGTCTCTAACCTTGACTTACTATTATTGTGGGGACACAACATGACTGTGGATAGAGGGCAACTAGAGTCCATTCCCTTCCTCTGTGGATTCTGGGCTCCAGCACTGCTAGCTGCTGAGCCACTCATCAGTCTTCATGTTTTATTTTAGACAAAAGGACTCAATACACTGCTCTGGCTGGCCTTGAACTAACTCTGTAGCCCAGGTAAAACTTGAACTGGTGATTCTCCTGCCTCAGCCGAAGTAGCTGGGATGACAAGGATACGATGTGACATCAGGCTCAGCTTTTTAAAAATTTTTTTCAATTGCATGATTCTTATCTCAGAATAAGAATCCTGGCTGGGATGGCAGCTCACACTTGGGATCTCACTCCTCAGAGTCAAAGCAGAAAGATTTAGCTAACTGGCTTCAAGTTTGCTAAAGATGAAAAAAAAAAAGGAAAAAAGAAATTAAATTAAAACCTTTTGGGTTTCAAAGAACAGTAACAGAATAAAAAATGTTCAGGGATAGAAATCTCTGATCATGGCACAGTTAAAACTAGATATCAATAATTTAAATGTATCAAACTACCAATATAGCACATATGTATTTGAAAAAAAATTAATTTTCTCACATAAAAGAGGTAGCCCAGAATCTTTCTCAAATGGTTTCCTTGCTGCCTGTGGTGGTTTGAGTAGGGATGGCCCACACAGGCTCATCTATTGAAATACAAGGTCACTAAGAGTGTGGCACTACTTGGGGGATTAGGAGGCATGGCCTGTTGGATTAGGTGTTGATGTGGGAATGTCATTCTTTAAATAAAGGAACTGTTTTGGTCCATGTTGAGCACCGTAGGAGTAAGCGGAGAAATCGGGAGCATAGGTAGGAGGAGGGTGGAGTCAAACAGAAAAACCATCCACCTAAGAATGAACATTTAAAGGAACACAGGTGAGCCACGGGCCACGTGACAGACAGATTAATGGAAATGGGTTGAAGATCAAAGAACTAGCTAGCAATGTGCCTGAGCCATAGGCCAAACAGCATGAAATTAATATAAGTGTCTGACTGTTTCTTTGGGACTTTGGGATTGCTGGTCCAGATAAGCAGTGGCACTTAGAAGTTCTATTCTCCTGAGCCACAGGAGAGCTCAGAGGGCAGGGAGTACCCGGTCAGTGTCTGCTCATCCAGTGCTTCTCCCAGATGAAATACAAGTGAAGATTTAAAACAAGAGGAAACTGCAGTTCTGTGAGGAAAGACACAAAGAGGTACAGTCTTCCAGAACAGGAACTCCTAAGAGTTTCAAGCACTGACTTCTGGAAATATAAACACACTCTACCATCTAAAAACAGTCAGCAGGGTCCAGCAGCAAGAGTCGTGGGATGGCTGCGGCACAGACTGCTCTTGGTCTCAGCCACCAATTATGCTAGCCACCAGCCATGGACAAACCTAACTTAGATCACTACCTTGGATGTATCGGTTTCTTGTGGGTAAACCTAATTCCTAACAGTTCTATCAATACTTTTATCTAGCTTTTTACAAAACACAATTTAATGCTATGTTGAGCTAATTTCTATGAAAAATCCAAGCTATACTTATGGTTCAGTGGTGACTTGCTTGCATTGCCTGCCATGCGTAGGAACTGGTGCTCGATCTATAGCACCAGGAAAATAAAATAAAAAAAGAACAAAAAAGCCTAAGACAGAATGTGATGACTGTGGTGGCGGGGATGACCAATCAAACACTCAAGAGTGTGAAGCATTTGAACCTGGACTTAACAGATGAGAAGTAACCAAGCAGCAGTCACGAATAACCAGGAGGCGTTGTACCAGACAGAGTGAACAAGCGCAAAGGTCTTGGGAAAGAAGGCAGCCAGACAGGAACAAACTGACAGGAGGCTGGGGTGCCAGTCACCAAGGGACAGACTGTGCGGACATACTGTAGTTCTCCACTCATGAAGAAAGTATCCACAGATGCCCCAGCAGCAGTTTGGAGGCACAAGGCAGAAGCAGGAGAAGAGCTAAGGAAGACAAGCAAATGAAACAACACAAGGACGGTGTAGTCTTCCAGAACCAAATGACAAAATCAGCCAGAAGGGCAGAGAGCTCAGTGATGGAGAAAGTTAGGACACTGGCCAACAATGTGGGTGGAGGAAGGGGCAGGGCAGGCAGGTTAGGGAGAAACAGGTTTCTTTTCAGGCTATGGCCTAGCCCCACATGATTCCATTTCTCTGCTTTCTCCACCTAGCCTTCTTCAGTGTAGACACTGCACAGCATTCCCACATGACAGTCCAATAGCAGCTCAGGCCCGTGGCCTCCAAGGCAAGGTCACCGTAAGTCCAGGGGACATACATCTCACCACAAGACTCTCTACCCAGCTCGTCAAAAGGTTCTCCCACTGCCAACCAGAAAGCATTAAGGGCATCTAAGGCTCGCTGAGGGTGGAGATGGGAAGGAACGGCCTCTGTATATGCCATCAAACCCATCATCTATTCCAAACACCATCGAGAGTTAAAGCTGACAAGGTGTGGCAAGGCCAGTACCGAATGCATAACAAAATACTCAATGAGGATAGTTTCATCCTTCCCATGTTTAAGTGGGTTGACTTTAGTCTGACAACTCCACTCATTTCTTGTTAAATGACTTTAGGGACACTCAACTTAGCTTCTTGCTTCTCAACTCATTAAATGGGGACATCATTACTTACCTTGCATGCCTTTTGAAGACATTAAGGGTGAAAAGTGTCAAGTATTACGCACAGCTTCCAACATACAGTACGTACAAAATATCGATTCTCTCTTACTACTTGTGTGACCAGGACAGAAAACTGGCTGGACAAAAAAGGCTCATGTGTATAAACTAAGCTTGCTGCTGAGGAGGCAGAGATGACTGGATCAGGGAACGGTACGCCTGGCCTCTTGGGAAAGACTCACCTGGTGGTTCCAAATCGAGCCTTCCTTGCTGCGCTCGTCAGGGGTCAGGCGCACGTATTGGCTCGTAAGCATGGTACTGCCTTGGAAGTCCCAGAGCGGCATGGAACTGGAACCAACCCCTGTGGGCAGAGACCGACATAGACAGGTGTCCAAAAGACCACGCCAGCAATCTACAGTGTTGCTCTGCTCGACAAAAAGGGCATGCCCTCTTCCAGTGAACTCCAGTGCCAAGTCCTCACCCTTCCCTGCTGCGGGCCTCACCTTGGTAGGGCTTGATGAGCGAGTGCTCCCGCTTAAGGTGTTCACTGTTGCCGTCGGTTATATCCGCAGCCACCGGCCCCAGCAACAGAAGAAAATGTAATAGTGTCGTGGGGCCTGGGCCGGGGCCAGGAAGCCCAGGCCTCCCTGGGCACCGCTGACCCCAGCCCCAGCGCCAAAGCCAGGACTCGGCCGCCATTCTCCTTTTCTCTCGGCCACTTCCGCCCTAAGACTTCCGCCTTCCGGGTGTCTTTGCTAAAGGTCTCCGGCCGGAAGCCATCCAAACAAGTATCACCAGAGAGTTAAAAAGCAAAGCTTCCTAGTCAGCGCGATGGCAGCCTTATTGGCTGGGCAACCTCCTATCCTAATAGAGCGCGGTTCCATAACTTGAGAGGTTCCTAGTCGCCGACAGCGGGCCACTACAAAGAGTTCTTAGGAGCGACAATGGACCCAACCAATCATGGAGCAGCACGTTAGGCTGGAGGGCCAACAAAAAGCAGAGGGCTTATTTGAGCTGGCAGAGAGCGAAGAGTCTTCGAAGTGAAGCATGATGGAACTTGTAGTTTTCATGGGCTGCTTGCGCAAGCTGGACACACCAAACTGCTCAATTCTAAAACCTCTGGTCACAGATCCTGGCTTTGAAATGACCTTTCTCAGTACAGTGGGAAAAGTATCACTAGACTGAAGTAGAAAGCCTGGAGTCCAATCCCAGCGCCACCTTGTACTCGATGGGTGGGAAAAGCCTTTAAGCTACCCCTAGTTAACACCACTCCTCTGAAGACTTAGCAAGAACCCAGTTACTTGAGGACTTTCTCTACCCCTAGTTACTCAGGCACACTCAGATTGAAGCAGGTCAAACAAACCAGATCCTAGCCGGGGATCTCAGTGAAGGTGGGAAATCATCTAGCTCCAGAAAGTGTCAGTTCCTTTAGTCACACAAAGTGCTTGTGAAAGGTCCAGGGCAGCGGGCTCTGGATAATTAACAATGATGGTCTGTAGCCAGCACAGTTCTATTTTACCTCTTAATATATTTAATAAAAGACTTAACTGCCAATATTTTTTGTCAAGATACTTAAATTTACATTAGAAATCATAATTTCAAGGGCTGCAGAGATGGCTCAGGGTTTAGGAATGCTGGCTGCTTTTTCAGAGGGTCAGAGTTCAGTTTCCAGCACTCACCTTGGATATTTCTTTTTTTTTTTTTTTTTAAAAAAAAAACTTTATTTATTTATTTGCTTTGGTGTTTGCCTGGAACTGGAACTACAGACAGTTGTCAGCTGCCATGTGGGTGCTGGGAATCGAACCCGGGTCCTCTGGAAGAGCAGAGGGTGCTCTTAACCGCTGAGCCATCTCTCCAGCCCCCTCACTTTGGATATTTCTAAACCAACAATATATCACTTCACTTTCAGGGGATCCAATGACTACTTCTGGCCTCCATGGACATCCACACTTACACACACACACATGCACACAGAGAAATTGATTTCTTTTAATCTTAAAAAAGAAATTTTATTTTCATCTTTTTCATGAAAAAATGCAAATTTAGGCCCATATTCTCACAAGAGGACTAGCGATACGGCTGACTAGAACTGTTGTAAGTGCTGGCTCTTTTTTACTTTAATTTCAGAGATAGGTCATATTTCTTTCACTGGCTCTGATTCTAGGGCCAAAATGGGTTTCTTTGTCACTGGTTTCAGGGAAAAAGTGTTTCTTTCACTGGCTATGATCTCAGATTCACTGGCTCTGGTTTCAGGGCCAGGGTGTGTTTTTTCACTGGCTCTGGGTTCTTCGGCTGGCTCTTTTACCCTACAACTGCCCCTGTTCAAACATCTTTGTCTTCCAGCGTGGGCCTAACCACAAATTTATAATAATGGCCTGAATTAATGTGAATTAATTGCTCTTGTTATAGATACACGTTGCCAGGTTGGTTGGTTGCACTTTATTAAAGTTTTGGGGTTTGGTTTTTTTGGATTTTTTTGAGATAGGGTCACTATAATTTGCAGTGGCTTGAACTCACTATGTTGACCCAAGCTAGCCTTAAATTCACAACAATTCTCTGGTCTCAGTCACCCCAGTGCTGGGACCATTAGCCTGTACCATCATGCTCAATTAGTAATATAAAATGCTCTTATATTATGTTTTCAAATACAGTTTGTGTCTTGGTGTGTTTAGAAGGTTGGTTCCAGGGTACTCTTCCCCAAAACACAATTCACAGATACTCAAATTTCTTTTTTTTTTCTTTTTCTTCTTCTTCTTTTTTTTTTAAATAAAACTTTATTATTTATTTACTTATTTGCCTTGGTGTTTGCCTGGAACTGGAACTACAGACAGTTGTTAGCTGCCATGTGGGTGCTGGGAATCAAACCCAGGTCCTCTGGAAGAGCAGACGGTGCTCTTAACCGCTGAGCCATCTCTCCAGCCCCCTCTTTTTTTTTTTAATTTATTTATTATGTATGCAATATACAGAAGAGGGCACCAGATCTCACTATAGATGGTTGTGAGCCACCATGTGGTTGCTGGGAATTGAACTCAGGACCTCTGGAAGAACAGTCAGTGCTCTTAACCTCTGAGCCATCTCTCCAGCCTCAATATTCAAATTTCTTATAGAAAATGGTTAGATGGGGGCTGGGGAGGTGGCTCAGCAGTTAAGAGCATCATCTGCTCTTCAGAGGACCCAGGTTCGATTCCCAGAACCCACATGGCAGCTCACAACTGTCTGTAGTTCCAGTTCCAGGCAAAACACCAAGGCAAATAAATAAATAAAGTTTAAAAAAGAAAATGGTTAGAGTATTTATGTATAAACTATGTACATTTTCCAATATACTTTTGGTATTTGTTTGTTTGGTTGGTTGGTTTGGTTTTGTGAGACAGAGTTTCTCTTCGTAACAGTCCTGGCTGTCTTGAAACTCACTTTGTAGACCAGGCTATCCTAAAACTCAAGCTGCCTCTGCCTCCCAAGTTCTGGGATTAAAGGCATGTGTGTTGTTTTGTTTTTGAGACAAGGTCTCATTAAGTAGCCCTGACTAGACTGGAAATTCACTATGTAGAACAGGTTGGCCATGAACTCATAAAGATGCACCTGTCTCTTCTTTCTGAGTACTGAAATTAAATAGATAATACAGTGTTAATTGTATATAATAGTGTTGAGAGTGAATGACAAAAGTTTGTATGTGTTCAGTTAGAAGTGTGCTGGCTAGTTTTATGTCAACTGGACACAAGCTAGAGTCTTTACAAAGGAGGAAGCCTCAGTTGAGGAAATGCCTCCATGAGATCCAGCTACAAGACCTTTTCTTCCCCCCTCCTTTTCCTTTTTCCTGTTTATTCATTCTTGGCTCCCAAGGGTGGGCCTTGCCCCTCAGTTACCTTTCCCTGTAAATACATTCAAAGTCACACCAAAAGCCATGTCTTTACAATGTTCTCTGAGTTTTTTTAATCCAATAAATGATCTAAATTAATCATTTGCTGTACATTTGTTTCTAATATCTTGGGTTTTTTTTTCAGCCACATACTCTTGTATATACTCCATAGAAATATGCACATCTCAAAGACATTTTGTGTTGGTCCTGTACTACTTCACTCTCAGCTTGCCTTACCAAGGGCCTTTTCCTTTCTTTTTTAATATTTATTTATTCATTACATATACAGTATACAGAAAAAGAAGGTATCAGATGTCATCATAGATGTTTGTGAGCCACTATGTGGTTGCTGGGAATTGAACTCAGGACCTCTGGAAGAACAGTCAGTGCTCTTAACCTCTGAGCCACCTCTCCAGCCCCCCTAGGGCCTTTTCTTAATTAGTGATCAATGTGGGAGGGCCCGGCCCATGTTGGGTAGTGCCATCTCTGGGCTGGTGGCCCTGTGTTCTATCAAAAAACAAGTTGAACATACCATGTGGAGTAAGGCAGTAAGCAACGCCCCTCCATGGCCTCTGCACCAGCTTCTGCGTCCAGGATCCTGCCTGTTTAAATTCCTGTCCTGACTTCCTTCAATGATGAACAGTGATATGGAAGTGTAAGCCAAATAAACCATTTCCTCCCCACGTTGCTTTTGGTCATCATGATTTATCACAGCAATAGTGACCCTGACTGTTGGTTTCACATGTGAGTTCAGACACACATCACCAGAGCCACACTCGAGTTTATTCAGGAAAGTTGCCAGGCAGGAACAGCAGACAAGAAAAGAGAAAGACTTTCACATAGTGTCTCCCTTTAAGAGAACGAGTGGGCAATATTTACATAGCCATGCCTCTGTGTGTAGCGTGTTCTGTGGGCACCATGTTGGGTTTACCACATAACTGTTACATGCCAGGAATCCTTACACTGACTAAGATAAGAAACAGTTTTGTCTAAACATTTTCCATCTATAGTTAGTTGTATAGATCCTGCTGACATGGAGGCTATGTTTATAAGTATATATGTGTGTGCATATGCACATAGACACATACATGTCTGCTTTCATACCCTAATGAGCCCCTCTTCCAGAGATTAAACTATAGCTGTAGAAACTAGGGTGTGTGCATCCCACTAGGCTTCAATTGAGTGCTGAGTTTGTTGGGTACAGTCACAACTGGCTCTTAAGACTTTAGAAAAGTGCATATGGGAAGTAATTAACTCATGAAAAAATATTTGTTCTAGAACCTGGATTTGGCCCATGAGAAATGAGTAGGAGTTTCCCAGGAGTTTACCTGAGAAATCTTTCTCAGAAGAGAGAGCTGAGACTGGAAAGTTCAAACTTCAGAAGGAACAGAATAGTTTAGAGCAGATAAGGAGTATTTGTGGAGCGCATTCCTATGATCCCAGCATTTGGGAAGAAGATGCAAGAGGATAAGGAATTCAGGATCATCCTCAGATACAAAAGGAGTTTGAGGCTAACTGAGGGCTACTTGAGACTCTGCCTCAATCAAAAAGGCAAATATGTATATTAGAATCCATGGCAGAGAGATGGTATAATGACTGATTTGCTGCCAATGTGACTGAATTTATAATCGCTTCTGAGACACATCTCTGGGTATGCCTATGAAGGTGTTTCCAGAAGGGCTTAACTGAATAGGGAAAAAGGACAAAGGAAGATATGTGACAGCACTCTCCTCCATTTGATTCCTGTTCATAGAAGAAATGTGAGCAGGACACCATGTAATCAGACAGCTCACTGTCCTCTGACCTGTCAGACAGGAGTAAGGAGCAGTATTTATAAAACACTCATAAGGACCATCTTATTTAGTGTGTGTAAAAAGATACCATGACCACAGAAATTAGAAAACATATTTATCTTTTTCTATATGCATTGGTGTTTTGTTTGCATGCATATTTGTGTTAGAATGGCAGATCTCCTGGAATTAGAGGCACAGACAGATGTGAGTTGCCATGTGATTGCTGGGAATTGAACTCAGATCCTCTGAGAGAACAGTCAGTGCTCTTAACCTCTGAGCCATCTCTCCAGCCCTGACCATGGCCATTTCACTGAAATGGCTCACTTACAGTTTCAGAGGTTCAGTCCATTTTCATCATAATGGGAGCATGGTGGCAGCAGACAGACCTAGTGCTGGAGTAGCTGAGAGTCCTCCATCTTATAGGCAACAGGAAGCTGACTGACACACTGGGTGGTATCCTGAGCATAGGAAACCTCAAAGCCTGCCCCCACAATGACACACTTCCTCCAATAAGGCCGCACCTAGTCCAGCAAAACCACATTTCCTTATAGTATTATTCCCTATGAGATTATGGGATCCAATTACATTCAAACCACCACATTCTACTCCCCAGTCCCCATAAGCGTGTAACAATATCATAATGCAAAATGCACTTAGTCCAACTTCAAAAGTCCCCATAGACTATCACAGTCTCAACCATTTTTTTTTAATACTGTGACACACTTCTTTCCCTTGGGCTGGTTCCATTCCCTGTTAGCAGGTCCTTAGCAGGTATCCTATAACTCTTGTACCTCTCATATCTTGGATTCTCACAAAGGCAATCCAGGCTTCAATTTCACAGATTTATGTGATGACCTCTCTAGACCTCCATTCAGTGATACCCTGCTGTGGGATAGTGCTCTTATATACTGTAAACTCTCTACATTTGTCATTCCAATTAATTTAATAAAACCACTGTTTGGCCAGTCACCAGGCAGGAAATATAGGCAGGTCGATCAGACTAGAATTCTGGGAAGAGGAAGGGTGGAGTCAGAGATTCACCAGCCAGCTGCCAAGCAAGCAGGACACGTAAAAATGAAGTAACAAGCCATGAGCTAAAAAGCATAAATAGAAACATGGGTTAACTTAAAGTGTAAGAGTTAGCGAGTAACAAGCTTGAGCTAATGGCCAAACATTTATAAGTAATATTAAGCCTCTAAGTGGTTATGTGAGAACTGGCAGGCAGGAGAGAAATGTCCTACTATAACACCCCTGACACATGTCTGGCCTCAGTGGCTTTCATTAGTTGTGGGGGGCAAATTCCATAACCCATTTCTTCTGCCCTTTACTCTAAATACCAAACTAAGTGGCTAAAGTAGCCAAGTTCTGTTGCTTCCTGGGGCTGGAACTTATTCAATTACATCTTCACCAGCTTCCTGCTCTTCACTGCCTAAGCCTGGCTGTCCTGAAACCTGCTCTGTAGACCAGGCTACCTTCCAATTCACAGATCTGCCTGCCTCTGTCTCCTGAGTGCTGAGATTAAAGCTGTGCCCCACCACACCTAGCTCTAAGCTATTTTAATTCTTTTTCACAAATTGGAAACTTGGGTGGAATCTTACTCTGAGGTCACCACTCTCTTTATTCCATTTATAAATCTGTTTATCTCCTTGATAACACAAGGACTGAACACAGAATTTATCTCTATTCCATTTTTTGGTGTTTTTTTTCCTTGCTCAGCTTATTCCTTTTCACTATATAGCTTCTAGAGTTAACTTTAGTAACTACAAAACAAAGTTATAGGAGACTGTTTTGTGATTTCCTCGCCAACTGAATTAAACTTGACTGCTTTTCTAATCCACAGTTCCAAAGTCCACATTTTACCAAACAAAAGCATGGTTAGGCCTGTCACAGCAATACCTCACTCCTGGTACCAACTTCTGTCTTAGAGATTTTATTGCTGTGAAGAAGCACCATGACCATGACATCTCATATAAATAAAAACATTTAATCAGGATGGCTCACTTATAGTCTTAAAGGTTCAGTCCATTATCATCATGATAGGGAGCATGGTGGTGTGCAGGCAGACATGGCTGAGAGACCTACACCTTGCAGGCAACAGGAAGTTGACTGATACACTAGATGGTGTCCTAAGCATAGGAAACCTCAAAGCCTGCCCCCACAGTGATACACTTTCTCCACCAAGGCCATACCTACTTCAACAAAGCCACATTTTCTAATAGTGCTACTCCCTATGAAACTATGGGGACCAAGTCCATTCCAACTACCACAAATGAAGTCTACCACAAACTACCACAAAGCACCAAATGAAGTCCTGTTAGGAGACCTTGCAAACTATAAAGCACACTGAGAAATCTGAATGTAGCCTGAGTGCATGACACAACAGACAGACATGTTTCCATCATATCACATAAGTTCCCTCACAGGCATGTTATTCACTTGTTTATTTTAATGCTGGACATCAAATCTAGGGCTTTGCAATGCCTATACAAGCACTGGATTCCTGGGCTACTATTGCACAGATTCCAGTTAATAGTTAATGAAAACCCAGAGTCAGATATTGGGCAAAAGCTGGAATATCAGAAAGAGGAAATAGATCACAATCAATTCTCACCCAGCCAACTTCTCAGGCTGTACTCAATGCTATCTTCAAGGGTTCTCTGCCTGGTCAGTCACTCCTACAGAATGCCTGAATGTCTGCCTATGCCTGCTTTAAATATCTTTTATTCCCAGTTGTTCACTTCCAGGTTCAACTCTACATCATGATCCTAGAGGAGGATTAAAGATGTGGGCTACTACTGTTTGGTTGTTAGGCTTTGAACTGAGGAAATACAGAAAGATCTCTGTCTCCTGAGTGATGGGATTAAAGGGTGAGTCACTACTTTGTCATCCCTCTGCTGGGATTAAAGGCATGAGTTACCCTCTCTGACCCTTACGGCTTGACTGTGCATGATTCTGTTCTCTGATATTCCAGGCTGATTTTTTTAATGTACAATATATCATCACAAGCTACCTCTCCAGCTTCATATGCCATTAGTAGCCATGGTTGGCAATTCACGGCACTTCTGTTGCCTTGGGTTCCTGAGTGCTGGGATTACAGGAATGAGCAGCCGCATAGACTCATGTCTGTTTAAGACAAGGTATCTTGTACCCTTGGTGGCCTCAAACTAGTTATGTAACAGAGGATGACCTTGAACTCCCTGATTCTCCTGTCTCTATTGCTGGGGTTACAGCTGTGTACTGCCATACCTAGTTTTACACAGTGCTGGGGTGTTGCTCTTGTCCAGGGTCCATACAGCTCCCTTGAGGGAGGGGCTGAGAAGACACAGAGTGAGTCAGGGAAAAAGTAAACAGAGAGTCATTTATTCAGCAATGGGGAGGGCCTTATACACTCTCCTCCCAGCACCCAGGCTGGCCCTCATTGGCTGAGAATGATTAGATCTGACAGCAGCTGTTGCTAGGCAGATTCCTTTTGATCAGGAACTCTGGTAGGGCTGTTCTTAGGCCCTCAGGTGGACTCCAGGTTTTCTCATCAGGAAGTGTGTTATGTGCCTGCCTTGATAACTGGTTTGAGCCAATTCCTCGACTCTATAGGCCTATCTCGGTATATTTCTACCCTTTTATTTTATTAAGTGGGCACTCAGTGGGAGTCAGAGTGCTTTGCTCTGACCTTGTTGACTCTGAATTGTAACAAGAGGTTTCTGGCCAGAGGTCCAGACCCACAGACCTGTGGTCCCAGAGCACCTAGCCGCCTGCTGCTAGGTAACCCCCCAAATGATTCAGATGCTTATATTAATTTCATGCTGTTTGGCCTATGTCTCAGACATATTGCTAGCTAGCTCCTTCATCTCAGTTCAACCCACTTTCATTAATTTGTTCTGCCACATGGCCCATGGCTCACCTATGTTCCTTTGCATGTTGATTCTTGGGAGGCTGGATCACATCTCTGTCTGACTCTGCCCCCTTCTCCTACCTATGCTTCCATTCCTCTGCCTACTTATACGGAGCTTGCACAGGCCACAACAGTCCCTTTATTTAAAGGATGTTATTCACAGCATGCAGAAAGACATTCCCACATCGCTGCATGGGGGGGGAGTGGGGGGGAGTGGGGGGTGTATCAGCAACTGGACTGTGCCTATCTTAGGCTGGCTTGCCAAACAAGCTTTTACCTGTCATTGACTACCAGCCTTTGGCTGTCCATCCCTGGGGAGTCACCTCAGGTGGGGGAGGACCAGGCAGTAGCCTTTGAGCCAGGCATACATGACCTTCTGTGGAGGGCTATGAGCAGAATATCTAAGAGCCATTAACACACTAGAGTCCCCTTAGCTGCTGGATGTACTTTAGGAAACCTTAAAAAGGAGAAAGATTAAAAGCATCCTACCCCCTCAGTGAGGCTGACAGGGAATCGGCACATGAGGTCCTCACTGTGGCCTCGTTCTCCTCAGCAGGTTTTGTGGGGTCGGAACTGTCTGCCTTCTCCTCATGGGATGCCGTAGAGAAATCTGACATGGAAGGGGTGGAAGTGATGGATAGGTTACCCTTTTAGTAGAGGGGCAGCAAGCAAGCAGACAGACAGGCAGACAGACATGACACACAACACAAAAAAGGAAGGGAGAGGGCCCCAGTACTTACCTGCCAAAGGGATCAAAAATGTACAACACTGAGGGACTTTCTTATCAAAACACACCATTTTGGGGGCACTGTTCAGCACCCCTGCACAGAATCTGCCTAGCAACACTGGGGACTGAATCTAGGGCTTTGTGTTAGGCAAGAACTCTACCAAATAAACTACATCCTCTATTGCACAAATTTTATTTGGTATTATAATAAAAACCTGGAACCAGATATTGGGGAAAAACTAAAATATCAGAGAAACAAACCACAGCCACATCTTACCCAACCAACTTCTCAAGCCTGCCTCCATGATCCTTCGACTCCAAATCCGTCCACAGATGAAAAGGGATGTGGCCGGGGAAGCTGGCCTCCTCCCTTCCTTTCCTTCACCAAGCTATTTCACTTCCTGGTTCAACTTTCCTAGAGCTAGAATTAAAGATGTGTGCCGCCACCACCTGCCTCTGTTAGGCCTTGAGCTCACAGAGATCTCTGCCTTTCAAGTGATGGGATTAAAGGGTGGGTCACACTCCCTGATCCTTATGGTTTGACTCTGTGGGTGGCCCTGTCCTCTGCTATTCCAGACTATTTTTATTAAATGTACAACATATCACCACAATGCTCAGCCCATATGTGGTGTTGTTGTTTTTATACTTTTTACTCTTTGGGGAGGCACCACTCAGCTCTCAAATAATCACATGAAGGGCTTGTTCTTTCATATATATATATATATATATATATATATATATATATATATAAACTACCCTTATCTTGGCTTATTTTTAGCCAGCTTTTCTTAAATTATCTCATCTACCTTTGCCTATGGGCTTTTATATTTCTCTATTTTTCTATATCTTTTCTTTACTTCTTACTCTGTGAATTGCTGTGTAGTTGGGTGTCTGGCCCCTTGTGTCCTCCTCCTTCTCTCTCTCCTAGATCTTCTCTTCTAAGATTTCTCCTCCTATTTATTCTGTCTGCCAGCACTGCCTATCCTTTCTCCTGCTTAGCTACTGGCTGTTCAGCTCTTAATTAGACCAAGCAGGTGTTTTATACAGGCACAGTAACACAGCTTCACAGAGTTAAACAAATGAAACATAAAAGAATGCAACACATCTTTACATCATTAAACAAATGTTCCTCAGCATAAACAAATGTAACACATCGTTAACTAATATTCTGCAACACAGAAGCACCATAAGATCATCTTTGCTACTGTTTCAGCCAGTAAAACAACCCAACCTGGAACACTTCAAATTCCTGCCTGGGTGGCCAGAAGCAAGGAATTCACAAAGAAGTAAATTAACTAGAGTTATGCTGGCTGCTATAACAAATAGACCATGGCACTAAGTTTGTTTCTGAGGGCTCTCAGAATTATCCAAAGTTGGTGTTCCAGGTCAATGGATGACATGCCTTCATGCAACATTGTATAGACCCTGCTTCTTTCTTCTTATGGTTCCAAGATCCTCTAGGGCAGCAGTTCTCAACTTGTGTATTGAGATCCTTCTGAAATGCACATCATATATTTTACAATACAATTCTTAACAGTAGCAGAATTGCAGTTATGAAGTAGCAATGAAATAATTTTATGGTTGAGGGTCACCACAACATGAGAATCTGTATTAAAGGGTCGCAGAATTAGGAAGATCGGGAACCACTGGTCTAGAGTTGCACCTTCTGTACCCAGCCAGGAAAGACAGAGACAGAAGAACTCCTTGAACCCAGAAGTTTGGGGCTGACCTAGGAGACATAGTGAGATCTTAGGGCTGGAGATGGGCCAGCGGTTAAGAGTGTATACAGCTCTTGAAGATGACCTGAGTTCAGTTTCCAGCACCCACATCAGGCAGCTCACAACTGCCTGTTACTCCAACTTCAGGGTATTAAATACTCTGGCTTCCTCATGCACTGGCACACACATTCCTACACACACACAATAATAATA
Organism: Sigmodon hispidus; assembly: GCA_004025045.1. Classification (NCBI taxonomy): domain Eukaryota; kingdom Metazoa; phylum Chordata; class Mammalia; order Rodentia; family Cricetidae; genus Sigmodon; species Sigmodon hispidus. Next base: position 24,609 of record PVIH01018080.1, on the reverse strand, counting down.
TTAATAATAAAATAAATCTCTAAAGCAAAACACAGAATTCTCACTTGTCTCAAAAAGTTGGGGTGAGGCTGATAAGATGGCCTAGCAGCTAAGGGTGCTACTTGCTTCCAAGCCTGATGACCTGAGCTTTATCCTCAGAACCCAACTGGTGAGAGGAGAGAACCACATCCTGAAAGTTATCCTCTGACATCTCTGCCACATCATGAGCATGTACCCACACATGCAATAAATAATAAATTAGTGAAATAAACTTTTTTCAAAGAATGCTTTCCTCTGCACATGTTGAAAGACTAACCACTCGTGTTATAGTATTTGGAAATATTGGAGATGGGGCCTTTGGACAGAAAGTACATCCTACTGAGGATGAATCCATTGTGAAGGGATGAGTGTCCTTTATTAGACAAGATGGGAGAGAGCATGCTTCCTTTCTCTCAGCTTTTGGTCACATCTGAGCACAGCAAAAAGATGGCCATCTGCATGCCAGGACTCAGACCATAAACATGCCAGTTTCCAGGATGGTGAGGAAAGCACTTTAGGTACTCTTGTGAAAGCCTATGAGCTCCTGACATGCATGGTCACACACATGGTTACACATGCAATGAGTTCACACCTTTGCTCACCTGTCCATAGATGACAAGAGCAGTAATCTCCACATGCAAACTGCCTGGGGTCAGGGTGCTAAGCATACATAAACCTGGCACATAGTAGGTATGGAATAAGTGTATGCTGAATAAAGCACATATATGGATAGCCAGGACCCAGTGTGCACATCCCCATGTCCACAGAAAACCCTGCCAGACTACCTGCTACAAAACTGCCTAGTTGTATGACCATGCACTTCTGTGTGCTGGTATATAACCTTGGAGCTGCCAGGGTGAGCCAGAACACTCCAGGCTCTTCATTGGACACAAGGAGGCTCCTGCTGTGTGTTGTTGCTTGCATGGGGCACAACCAAGGCTACGTTGGCGGCATGTGTGTGTGTGTGAACGAGTGTGTATGTGAGTAGGAAGAGACGTTCGCTCTCTTAGACCTTGCTTCTTTCTGTGGTTTGGTTTCTATAGAGACACTTCCTGTGGCAAAGAAAAGAGGTAGTGAGCTGGTGTTTCAGGATGTGAGGGCCCGCAGGAGCAGAGCAAGCTCTCTCTACTGCCTGCCACCCGGAGAGCTCTGATCAGTGCGTCCACAATCTCTGTGGTGGGTGGCCCCCCGTGGCGGGGACCTGTGATCAACGGAGGTATGCCAGGGAAGCCCAAGCACTTGGGTGTCCCCAACGGGCGCATGGTGAGTACAGGCTCTGAGCCAGAGCTACAAGGAGGGGGTGGGCACACCCAGGGTGGAGTCCAGGAGGCAGGGTTGAAGAAGAGTCCAGGGGGCTGCCAGCAGGCTGAAGAAGTTGGGTACGGATTGCTGCTGACAGTTGAACCTGGTGCTATCACCCCAGGACTCTTCCAGATGCCCTGCTAAGAGTCTGGTACAGCCCTGGGATGAGCCCAGAGCATCGTGGACACAGGCTGTGGTTCCCCATGCATGTTGGACTCTGCTCCCTCACCTGCTCCTGGGATTAGCACATCTGAAGCTGCTTAGAGAGTGGCCCCCCCTTGCTCCTTGTTCACCTTACACTGCTCAAGCCCCTGTTCCTCTGGGCCTAGGCTCTTCTTTCCCCACCTCATGCTCTAGGTGCCCAAGAGTAGCCCTTGATGGGTCACCCCATCAACCTCCTCCAGAGGCATCCTGCCGGATTCGGTGTTCTTTGGGCGGCCCAGGATGGGCTAGGAGGATGGGACAGGATAAACAGCTCTGCCTATTCTATTCCTAGCCTCCAGGAAGGAGGGGTGTGCAGAAGAGAACAGGATGCCCTGGGCTGGAGCTATCTATCCCCTTACACCCTCTCCAGGTCAGCTAACCTGATTCCAGCTGCCTCAGAATTTCTGGCTCTTCTCAGTCATTTGGCAAATGGGGCAGGCTGTGTTGAGCCCCCTTTTGTAATCAGGGACCAGGCTCACCTGGCAGAGTCACTAAATAACTCCAGGGGGACCCAAACAGTGTCCTGATAGTCCCTGTCCTAAGGCTGCAGCCTTACCATGGGACAAAGCCGGTGGGTCCAGAGCGACCTAGGATCCCTTCCCAAGTTCTGTCATTCCTTCCCAAGAAAGGTGAATCTAAGGCTCTTGAAGCCCTGTGAAGGCTATGGAAGTGCCAGTCCCAAAGTCCCTATATTTTCATCCATCCTTTAAGAATCTTAATCCTCACCAAAGAGCCGAGTCATCCCAGTCCTCACCCAGTTTCCAGTCCCCAAGATTAGTCTTCATCTTTTGTCCAGCAGCCCTTCACTGCCAGCACCGTGCTATTTGGGTAGAAGGGAGACCAATTCCAAAAGTTGGCTCGGCCCCCACCCTACTTCCTCTGCTACCAATCCAATCTTAGAAAGTCCTTTCCTTTGGCCAGGGTACTTGGCTCACTCTTCCTGGGCATCCTGACCACAGAGCCAAGGAGGAATAGCCCAGGTCTACCTCAAAAGGATAGCCAACTGATGCTTCTGGGACAGAACCCAGAGCTACAGCCAGCAGAGAGGGCTGGAGACAGATCAGCATGTCCCTCCTGTGCCGGCCCATGGCTTCTCTGTCCAAAAGTTATCCAGAGGAGAAAGGTGGCATAAGCTCTGCCCCAAGTCCCGTCAAACCCACAGCTGCCCCAGATCCCCTCAGTAACGGTCACACATGTTTACCTCTGTCCCTTGTGGATCAGTTCTGAACTCTCTGTATTACCCTAGAGACCTCCTGGTTCACAGATGTCTACTTGCTGGACAATGGGCAGCATTAGGAACTCACACTTGGCAGGAGCAGGGACGTGAAGACAGGCATTGATGACTGAGGTGTGGATGTGAATGGAGACGGGTCTGTGGGGAAGGTGTCCGGTTGTTACTCACGTGGAGGCTCAGAGGAACACAACTGATATGTTGTTGAGTAGACGGGTTATCACCTGCACATACCACTTGAGCCCCCTAGCACTGTCTGGCTCTGGTCCCTTCCTACTGAGGCAATGTCATCAGCCTTATCCTTCTGGCATTCAGCTTGTCAAGCAGCTGAAATGAAACCTGTCACTAAGAGAGAGCTTTTAGTCCCCTCCCAGAGAAGTCTTCACACAGTACCAGCTGTCTGTCACTTCATTTATGCACACACTCATTCACTCGGGAGCTGCTCTGTGCTGTTTGCTCCCCCGCCCCAGACACTTAAGACCCAAGTCCCAGTCCCTCAGGCGGCCCACCGTTAGCAATAGTTAGCCACAAGACACTAGTGAAGATTACCAGAATAAAGTTCTGGTTTGGGGAAGAGTTTAGGTCAGGAATAGAGGGAGCCTGAGATGAAGCTGGCATGGAAAGGCATCTCTCCATTAATTCCTAACACTGTAGAAGCCGATCCTTAAAGGCTATGCAAGCTAGAGGGGGCGTGGCCCAGGGAGAGATTTGCATACAGGGAAACATAAGGTTACTGTGGAGGGATACACCTCCAGAGAGTCTATGAGTTTAACTTCGAGTTAGTCACGGTTCTCTTTCTGGAAACTCAGTTAGTGCTGCCCATCAAAGAGACCTACAAGAAACTCATGTGTTTCTATGTTCCTAGTGTCTAGCTCAGGGTCAGGGCAGTGCAGGGTGTATTACAGAAGAACTGAGTCTCGGGGATAGCCCTATGGAGCTGGCTCAAGTTCAAGGAATCAGGCACCTAGGGTTGTGTAAACATCCACTAGAGTGAAGCAAGATCTCAGTTCCGGTACTTGACCCTGGAAGGCACAGGGTACAGAATGGGTGAGAGGAGACTGAAGATATCAGAATGAAGTTTTGGTTTGAGTAAGAGTTGCAGTCAGAGACAGATAAAGTCGGAGGTGTCCATCAGCCCATTGCTCTCTGAGATCTGAACCTCCTGGGGCCCAGTTCAAGAGCTGACACCGGGCCTCACCTTCCTTGACCTTGCCCACCTGTGACCAAGGGCTCCAAGCCCTGATCCTGCAATCTCCTCTATTTATAATGGAAGTGGCAAGGCTGGGTGTGGTGACATATGCCTTTAATAGCAGTGCTCAGAAGGCAGAGGCAGGCAGGTCTCTGGAAGTTAGAGGCCAGCTAGGGAGTGCCAGGCCAGCCAGAGCTACATAGTGAAACCCTGTTTCAAATGTGTGTGTGTGTGTGTGTGTGTGTGTGTGTGTGAGAGAGAGAGAGAGAGAGAGAGAGAGAGAGAGAGAGAGAGAGAGAGAGAGAAGTATGGAGTGGCATGGTGGCATCTTCAGAGTCTATAGTTGACAGGCAAACTTGGTTTCTAGTACTATCTCTGCCACTTTCCAGCTCTGTAACTTCTGTGGGTCTCAGGTTCCTCACCTTTCTAAACAGAGGCAATAACATTTGATGCAGGGGGCAGAGACATTGAGGACAAAGTAAGATTTTGGGCTGCCTGTAACACAGCTGGATCAGGAAACTTGAGATGGCTTCTTCAGTGTCCCCAGACCCCACCAGTTCTCTTAGGGCCACTTCCTAAGAACAGAGCATGACAAGTTACAGGCAGACCTGACTTGGTGGGAGGGTCCCTGGCCACCACGCCCTTCCTCATCCTCTCTTCCCTTTTCCCACTTTCTTTCAACAGCACCTCCAGCAGAGGTGAAAACTGGTGTCACTGTGGAGCCCAAATTCCCCTTGCCTAGGAGCCTGTGCCCATCATAGCTGTGGCTCCAGATCCCAGTAGGGGGTTTTCTGACCAAGGTGTGCCCTATTCAGACTCATGGCTGCGAATGTTGAGCCTCATGCTCCCCAGGGGAAGACAGGATCAGGGAAAATCAGCTACTCCAGACATGCAAATGACTGAGCAGGAATTGGACTCCATCCCTCCTCTCTCCCAACTCTAGATGTCTGTCTTTCCGTCCACCTTTGTCCCAGATCTATTTTCAATAGCCAGTGGGGCAAAGGAGACTGCAACAAAGAACCTCAGAGGCAGCATGGGAGCAGATGCTGGTGAACAGCTGGTTCCAAGCCTAGAGAGGCCACCTGGGCCAGCATCTTAGTTTTAAGGCTGCTTGAGCATAGGACCGAAGAGAATGCCCCTTTATCAGGGATTCCAGATAGACTCCACAACAAGACCTGCTCTCTAGGAGCTACCAGGCTGCAGGGATAAGAGGCCCCCACATGAATGGGTGTAGTGTGTCAGGAAGAGAAGAGGGAAGAGCAGCCTTTGGGGAGGACTGGTGATGGAGAAGTGCAGGGGGCTATAGAAGTGAGCACTCAGACAGAGGAAACAGCGAAACAGGAAGCAAGGCTGTGGGGAAAATAGAAGTTTGATAAAGTGTAGGGTGGAGGTGAGGAGGAGGAAAACCATGGCGGAGGGGTTCATTAGTCAGACAGGTAGGGCTTTAACCGTAACCTGGCAACCCCACTGAGGCAGGCAAGGATTGAGTCCAGGGTGGAACAGCAGGGTGGGAAGGGCCTGGACCTTAACTAATCCTGGGAGCCAGCCCTACTTAAGGACAGACTTTTAACTAAAGATATGTAGAAATAAAGCCTCTGAGAGCCAAACAAAATCCTAGTGCATCTAGCTTCAATTCCCCTTTGGCTATGTCAAGGACTCCTGCCCAGAGAGCCACCTGCTAGGGGCAGGCTGACTTGGGATTGGAGGGCAGCGCAAAGGCTAAGGATTCTTGAAGATGGTAAGGCCATGCACTGAGAGGTCAGCGCCAGAGAGCTAAGGGGGCAGGGAGGCAGAGGCTTGAGGTTAGGAACAGAGCTGCAGCTGTGGAGCAGCTGTGGGAGGCAGGCAGCAGTGGGCGCAGGCAGGTGCTGGGGGAAAAGAACAGGCTGCCTGGGACTCCAATGCCAGCATCTGGGAGGATTTCCCACCCCCAGGAATCAGGACTTTCTTCTCCCCCTTAGCTGAGATGTGAGGACTTGGTTGGCAGAGGTGACCCTGATGGTGAGGATCATCTTGAGTGTGGGGAGGGGTAGAGGTGGGCTCAGAGTGCGATGTGCTGGGGGAAGTGGGTCCCACACCCAGCTCAGACAATTGCAAACTTTCTCTCTTGCTCAACCCTCATGCAAGGTTGTAAAAGAAATGAAAAGCAGAGCTAGAATGTGAATCTTTGTCTTGAGAGGCCACACAGTTATGTTCTTTGCTGTCCTGCAGGATAGAAAACTGAAGCACCTGGCAGCATCAGCCATGGATAGTGATGAAACAGCAGTAGCTGTAATGTTTTAGATAATTTATTATATACCACAAAGTGTTTTGAGTTCCTTCTGTGTGTTTAATTCATTCAGCTGAAGCAATCCTTTGAAGGCAGAGCCATTCATTATTTGCTCTCTCTGTCTGTCTCTCTGTCTCTCTAAGGTAAAAAGGTAGCTGAATATTTTCCCCAAGGTCACACAGCACGGAATCTGAATTCAAGCACTCTGGGTGGTGTTCACTTCCCGCTGCCTCCAAATGTAACATAGATTGGCCTAGAGTCCTTTGAGGGGAGTGAGAATCTCCTGTAGGGAAGGCCACTGGCTGTTGAAGGCTAGCCAAGCTTGCTACTCTGAGAAGATGCTCACCATACCTTAGAGCATAACTCTTAAAGAGGAGATAGGAAAATAGAACCAATGGGGGGGAAATCTCTCAACTTTTAAACATAAGAGATGCTTTTAAGCTTATTTTTTCCCTGGAGGTCAGATAGTATCCTATAGTGTCCTGCAGGCCAGTCCTGACTTCCACACGGCCTAAGTTCTCCAAAGAAAGGAGTGGAGAGCAAACATAGGGTGATTCCTAGGCTTGCTTCTGGTGGGAATGGGAGGAAGGGACATGATGGAAGGTTCTGTGATAGGGCTAGTGAAAAGCAGGAAGCAATGGAGGTTGAAGGTTCTAGAAGCCTAAGCGACAGAAAAAGACAGGATACAGGGGAACTCTTTCAGGACCTTTATAGTGAGAAGAGAAAGGTGTCCATGAGAGACTGGCTTATGAGGCATCTGGAGACAGATAGCAGCAGGAAACCAGCTGTGTGGTTGGAACTAGATGTTGGGGTGGGGCACAAAGGGCCCAGAACAGAACCAAGAACGGGGTGGGAGGGGAGAGTCCACCCTGCACGGGTAGGGCCCATGGGAGAGCTGGGGAGTTTCTGGGAGGGAGGAAAGATACAAAAAAAAAAAAACCTCTGCAAGAATATCTTCAAGGGAGGGAGTCTGCTTCACCACTGATGAGATCCCCAGAAGTCAGCTAGGGTATATAACAGAATGATTCTCAACCACTTCTCAATATAATCTGGTAATATTCATTATTCCAGAAACACTTCCAGTACAAAGGCAATTCTGGTGGGATAAAGAGGGACAGAGACGTTCAGGGGAGTGGAGGGGGGCGCTTCTTCCTGGAGCATGCTGGGCTAAGAAAGCGAGTCACCCCGCATCTCAGGGTCTCCCCACAGCTGGCCACACCCCAATGGGATTCAGTTTCTTGATGTCACAAGTGTTTACCTGGGTAAATTCTGATTTCCCGCTACAAGGGTACATTGTAGGAGAGAATGCAGTTGGCCTGAATGTCAGTATTATTCACACTGTGGCCCCTGGACCAGCACCAGAATTGCCTGGAAGCCTGTTAGAAATGGAGAGCTTTGGGGGCTGGAGAGATGACTCAGCGGTTAAGAGCACCATCTGCGGGGCTGGAGAGATGGCTCAGCAGTTAAGAGCACCATCTGCTCTTCCAGAGGACCCGGGTTCGATTCCCAGCACCCACATGGCAGCTAACAACTGTCTGTAGTTCCAGTTCCAGGCAAACATCAAGGCAAATAAATAAATAAAGTTTAAAAAAAAAAAAAAGTCTTTCTTAAAGAGCACCATCTGCTCTTCCAGAGGACCCGGGTTCGATTCCCAGCACCCACATGGCAGCTAACAACTGTCTGTAGTTCCAGTTCCAGGCAAACACCAAGGCAAATAAATAAATAAAATTTTTTTTAAAAAAAAGAAAGAAATGGAGAGCTTTGAGCCCATCCTGGATATACCGAGCCTGAATGACAGAGGGAGTCTTCTTGGTTATGTGCTGCTAAAGTTTGGTGGACACTGCTCTGTGCCATGTCCAAGGTCGGGTGAGATGAGTCTCCCAAGAAGGAATAAGTGCAACTAACTGTGAAGACACCTTTCCTCCCTTGAAGACAAGGTTGGCATAGCCATTACCATACCATGTGCCAGGCCGTGTTATAAATACAGTGTACAAAGTTCCTTTGTTGCACCACCCCTTATTTACAGATAGGAGCCAACAAGGGAGCTATGTGCCAAAGTCACACAATCATCAGTACCTGACAGAGGCGAGATTGAAGTCTATGCACACCTGGACTCACCTGGAAGGGGCTGAGGGAAAGGAGTCAGGGGCCACTAGAAAGGTCCCCGAGGAAGTCCCAGCACACAGTGGTTGGCACATGATGGAGAAGGGGCCAGGACAGCCAGAGCAAAACCCTAGTCAGTAATGACTGTTGGAGGACATTCAGCCTGACTCTGTAGACAAAAAACACAGCTTGGCTCATTGGAGGCTGAGCCCACCATGGCTCCATGAAACTTCTGGAACTTTTCTCTGATTTTCTTCCTTGGGTCTCTCCTAGGTTCTGGCTGTCTCGGATGGAGGTAAGGGACAGGATGTGTGGATGAGGTATGACTGGGACGGAGGGAGAGATGCGGAGGTGGAAAGAGTGGGGACACTCTGCTTGTCTCTCACCTAATGTCTCTGCAGAGTGGATGCTGGACAAAGGCTGAGCAAAGAAAAAGACTCATTCCTACTTGTCCATCTCTCTTCAGAACTGACCAGTGCAGCAGGTTCCCAGGGCCAGAGTGAGGGCCGAGGGAGCTCTCTCAGCATCCACAGCCTCCCCAGTGGTCCCAGCAGCCCCTTCTCCACGGATGATCAGCCTGTGGCCAGCTGGGCCCTGTCCTTTGAGCGGCTGCTCCAAGACCCACTGGGCCTGGCTTACTTCACTGTAAGCCCTGAGGTGGGGTGGATTGGGGTGGGGCAGGTGCCCCTGCAGGGATGCGGGATTCTGGAGAGGACATAGACAAGGCTTTGGGTTAGTTAGGGTGCTTCCTCTCTCTGTGCTCCTCATCTAGCCTGTCTGGCATCATTTCTTTCCCCCACCACCAAGCTGGGAACTCTTCCTTCTCCGTGTCTCATCTCTGCTTCTCATTTTCTTTTGGTACCCCAGATCTGGCACCATCTGTCTGTCTGTCTGCTCTTTTGGCCTCCGTGTCTGTCCCAGTTTTTGAACATGTCCCCGGTTTCTGTCTGAAGCGTTTCTTCCTCTTTTCCCCATGCCAGGAGTTCCTGAAGAAGGAATTCAGCGCAGAGAATGTAACTTTCTGGAAAGCCTGCGAGCGTTTCCAGCAGATCCCAGCCAGTGACACCAAGCAGGTGCAGAGACAGATGGGACAGAGCGGTGGGGACTAGACCTGGGGCTCGTCCCCTGATCTCTTCTGGTCCCTCATCCCCCAGCTATCTCAGGAGGCTCACAATATCTACCATGAGTTCCTGTCCAGCCAGGCGCTGAGCCCGGTGAACATCGACCGACAGGCCTGGCTTAGTGAGGAGGTGCTGGCCCAGCCCCGGCCGGATATGTTTCGAGCACAACAGCTTCAGGTGAGAGGACCAAGGGGCAAGGCCGGGCTGAGAAGAGAGATCAGTGAAACACCCAACAGGACCAGATACAGAGGCGGAGTCCGAGCCTGAGGGGAAGGAAGGGACAAAACTGAATGTAAACCAGAGCCAAATGCAAGGTTATGACCGGAGGAAGAGGGTGAAAGCCAAGGATGACTTGAAGGATGGGCTAGGGCAGGTCTAGAGTAGGGGCGGGTCTCAGACTCCGGGTAAATGGAGGAACTAAGGAGGCAGGGCTTGGGGCTCCCCTAGCTTGGGCTGGAGAGGGCAGGACCTGGGACACAAGAGATGCATGCAGAACCAGCCCTCCACTGTCCTCTCTCGGTACCAATCACCATCCACACCCGCTGGCCGCGCAGATCTTCAATTTGATGAAGTTCGACAGCTATGCGCGCTTCGTCAAATCCCCGCTGTACCAAGAGTGCCTGCTGGCGGAGGCCGAGGGACGCCCCCTGCGGGAACCTGGCTGCTCACGCCTCGGGAGCCCCGACACCTCCAGGAAGGTGTGTGCGACAGGGGTGGCAGGAGGCTGGGCGGGAACTGGACAGTCTCAGGATAGGCTAGCATCCCGCTCCGGACTAGACTCTTCCCTGTGCCCTCAGAAGCCGAAGCTGAAGCCTGGGAAATCGCTGCCGCTGGGCGTGGAGGAGTTGGGGCAGCTGCCCCTTGCCGAGGGCCCTGGTGGCCGTCCTCTCCGCAAGTCCTTTCGTAGAGGTGAGGCCAGCCCTAGAAATGGGCCTATTTTGGGAAAGCCCCCTTCTCCCTACTGAACCCACAGTCTGCAAATCGCAAACCCCAAATGTAGGTGCGTGAGAGCAATCAGTTTCTCTAGGAGCCTGCGCTCCCAGGCTTCCCCCCAGAAGTTTGGGAGGGCGACACACACAACGACAAGCCCAGGGGCCCACACACTTTAAGTCCCTGCAGGACAGCTCCAAACAAGACCCATCAAATGGGAGGGCTTGGCCAGAGGGATGAGAGGAAGAAGATCGTCTCTTCATTGCTGACTTTCTCTTAGAGATGACAGGCGGAGCCATGAACTCTGCCCTGCGACGAGAGTCTCAGGGGTCCCTGAATTCTTCCGCCAGTCTGGACCTGGGCTTCCTTGCCTTTGTGAGCAGCAAATCTGAGGTGAGCCGCATTTGAAGCGAACAGGCTGCCTTTCTGGTTAGGACCGTTACCAGTTTGTTTCGTGGGTTCCCAACATTCCCAGTGGATATCTAAACTTCCAGTCCTCGTTTATGCCACAAGGCTATCACCTCACCCTTCCGAAGGGAAACTTCCGTGCTCGATGTAGTGATCTCTGTACATATCGTGGGTGCACATCCTCAGCTGTGTGCATGTGTGGATGCCTAGGTGTACCCTGTATGACGTATGTATGGTTAGTTCGTGGAACTGCCCCTGGGTGTCCACATTTTTATTTTATTTTTGTTTTGAGACAGGGTTTCTATATGTAGCCCTGGCTATTATGGAACTCACTCTGTAGACCAGGCTGGCCTCAAACTCAGAGGTCTGCCTGCCTCTGCTTCCAAGTATCATATTCTAAGATTAAATATGCCACCATGGCCAGCTGAGTGTCCGTCCACATGTTTGAGTGTGCATACCTGTGTTCCTGAAGGAAGACACATCTGGACCTGCCTCCAAGTGTACCCTTGTACATGTATGTGTCCCAGAGAGCTTATAGCGTCTGTGTACATACAGCCTCTACTCTTGCCCACAAGCAGAGCCACCGAAAGAGCCTTGGAAGTGGAGATAGTGATAGCGAAAGCCGCCCAGGAAAGTATTGCTGCGTGTACCTGCCTGATGGCACAGCCTCCTTGGCTCTGGCTCGCCCAGGCCTCACCATCCGAGACATGCTGGCAGGCATCTGTGAGAAGAGAGGCCTCTCTCTACCTGACATTAAGGTCTACCTGGTGGGCAATGAACAGGTGTGAGCATAACCTAGCCCCACTTCTTGCTTCCTTTCTGATCATGGTCCAGTTCTTTTTCTAATATTCTCGCCGCCCTAATTCTAACCCATTGTCTATCATCACCCCCTCCCTACCTTATCCCAACTCGGTATCCAAGTCCACATGGATCTCAGCGCCTACTTCTCATTCATTCCACAAAATCCTACTCACACACAAACCCATTCATGTCATCCTGGGTCCCAGCTTTACCCATCACCCCACTCTGATGGTTTTAGGGATGTAAAACTGGGGAGAGGGTGCTGTTGGAACTGGAAATTTCCCCCACTCCCACGGTTCACACTGTCATTCCAACCCCAAAGTTACCACTGGGGGACTCACGTCTGTCATCAGAAGTATCCAATAAACCTAATCCCTGGATGCCTCCCTTAAGTGCGAATGAGCACTAAGCTTTAAGGTCTAGGGAAATTGATTTTTTTTTAATTATCTATTTAAATTTATCTTATGTGCATTGATGTGAAGGTGTCAGATCCTCTGGCACTGGAGTTACAGTTGTGAGCTGCCGTGAATGTACTGAGAATTGAACCCAGGTCCTCTGTAAGAGCAGGCAATGCTCTTAACTGCTGAGCCATCTCTCCAGCCCCAGGGAAACTCATTTTTAAACCATCCTGGAAGGGGGTCCCAGGGCAACAATGCTGCATTCCAGGAAAGTGGCAGGAATTTATTCAAGTCCTAAGAGCTAGCCAAGGTGTGTGATGATAACTGGAACCAAGGCTTGTCTCCTAGGTCCAGGCTGGAGGTGAGGTAGGCAAGAGGTGATTAGGGTTGCTCCAGAGTTAGTCTCTTCCGGGGAAGGTAGTGAGAAGGCTTCGTGAAAGCAGCAGCTGCTAAAAGGACGGAGCAGAGTTTGTCTGGGAGAACTGTGGAGAGAGGCCATTCTCTCCAGACAGAGGGAGGGAAGGAGGTGTTTGCAGCCCCGGGGGTGTGGGGTGGTGGAGCAGCAATGGAAGGCACCCTGCCCACTTTCTTAGGCCACCAGAACAGCTGCCAACAGCCCAGATGGGCTTTTGTGCCTGCTAAATATAACGTCACCACCCACACTCCACCTGTCCCTGTGGCACAGCACAAGCCTACTGTCTGGGAGAGTCTCCTCCTCCCTTTTAAGCCCGCCCCCTACAAGTCTTAAGCTGGTACAGACAGTAGTCTTGTCTGTGTGCCTACTGTGTGCCAGGACTGTATCATTTCTGATCCAATTTGTGTGCATGGGCCCGGGGAGGAGGGTGGATTGACCTAGGCCTTAAGGAGGCAAGAGACAAGGTCTGTGAGTGGCTAACAACGAGAGGGTGGTGAGGGGAAATGTATCCCACGCCTGGAAGAGCCAGGCTTTGCCCTCACTGAAGAATTCCTGTTAACAAGCAAGCCTGCATCCTCTGTTTCCCAAACCTGGGCCCTTTCCCAAGCTCCCTTCCCATTCCCAAGCATCCTCCACTCTTTTTTCTTGTTCAGTGGGGGTCTTACTATACAGTCTTGGCTGGCCCAGAACTTGCTCTGTAGCTCAGGCTAGCCTTGAAGTCTACCAGTGTCTGATAGGGTACTAGGAATAAAGGCATGTACCACCATGCCGCCATGCCCAGGGCATCTTCTGCCCTTACAGTTCCTTGGCCTTGGTCTTAGACTCCAACTCTGCTGGCACTTAAGCCACTTGACTCTCTAGCATTCTGTTCCCCATGGGCTGGTTTTTCTGATCTTTAGAGAGCCACTCTAGAAGCCACAGGGGAAGTGAAAAACATTTCTAACTATCCTCAGGGGGTGGTTTAGGGTGTAGGGGAGGGGATTCTTAGACTGTGCTTCCCATCCGAATCCACAGAAGGCTCTAGTTCTGGACCAGGATTGCACAGTGCTGGCAGACCAGGAAGTGCGTCTGGAAAACAGGATCACCTTCCAGTGAGTGCCCTCCTCCAAAGCTTGATCTGGCTTCCAGCTGTCTACTGGCCCCAAATCTCAGATCTCATCTAGTGAGCTAGGAGCTCTACCTCCAGACTAAAGCTCCATCCCCCCCCCTAAACTGTTCCACAATCCCCAGTCAGCTCTATCCCCTCCAGGCTTGTTTTGGGAAAAGCCCCCTCCACCCCCCCTCCACCCCCCACTCCCCCACCCCCCTCTCCACCACTCTGCAACTCAGCTCTAGGGTCCTGTACAGGCTGGAATTAGCGCACCTGGACCGTGTGGTGAGGATCTCAGCCAAGCCTACCAAGCGACTGCAGGAGGCGCTGCAGCCCATCCTGGCAAAGCATGGCCTGAGCCTGGATCAGGTGTTCTTGCATCAGGTGAATGATGGAGCCATAAGGGGGAAAGAGGGGGCACAAGGCAGCAGGAAAGGTTTTGTGGGCTAGCCCGTAGTCTGCTAACCTCTTTCTGTAGCCAGGGGAAAAACAGCGGCTGGATTTGGAGAAGTTAGTGAGCTCAGTGGCCTCACAGACACTGGTTTTGGACATTCTTCCAGGTAAGTGATTATTTATAGCCTGGGACTTCATTTCCCTGTGAGACTCTGGCACAGGAGGAGGGGCCTGTGAGAGGAAGGCCAAACCCAACAGTGGTGCTCTCCATTGTAGATGCAAAGATGGATGAAGCCAGAAGCATATCCCCCTGCCGGAGCCAGGTAACAGAGAACTTCAGGGGCCTCTTTCTGCTTTCTGCTTCTCCCCTCCTGGGTGTGACCTTCACCCCACTTTTTTGCAGGGGTGCCTGCCTAGAACTCAGAACAAGGACACTCATCTTCCTCCATTGCCCCCCAGTTTGCTGGTGGAAGATGCCAGTAGCTCTACTGGGAAACGGCAGACCTGTGACATTGAAGGTGCATTGGGGGGGATGAGGAGGGGGATGGGGGTTGAGGGTCATTGAGGACAGCCTCAGAGGCCTGGGGTAAGGCTGGGGTAAGGACCATTAGAGCTGTAATACACTGATGGTCTGCAGTCAGCCTGCGGTCATAACAGGCAGCAGAATGATGATGCTTTAGCATAACTACTCTGACCATATGGGCCTCCTGACTCTGTGGCTGTCCCAGGCCTGGTGGAGCTGCTGAACCGAGTGCAGAGCAGTGGTGCCCACGACCAGAGGGGACTTCTTCGAAAAGAGGACCTGGTACTTCCAGAATTTCTGCAGCTTCCTTCCCAAAGGCCAGGCTCTCAGGAGGCTCCACCGTAGACTGAATCAACAACCAACCTAGGGAAGACCCATGAGGCTCCACTGCCCACCCAGACCCCTGACACCTGTGTAACAGTCCAGGCTGGCTGCATGGTGCCTGGGCAGACCTAGCATGCCATGGGTCTGCTCTGCATGCCCTGTCTGTAGCCTGAGTGTCCCTGGCCCCTTTCTGCTATGGGCAGGCCCACAGGAAGAGCCAGGAAAGGGTGGAAGGGGAGCACAGAGGAGCCGCAGACCCTAACTGTGGCTGCCGGTTCTCACAGGCTCATCTACCCATTCTTTGCAGCTAGGCCATCAGAAAGAGGCCAGCCTAGCCTCTTGGCATAGCGTACTGAACATGGGGTGACTTTGTCAGTGCCAGCTTCCTCAGCCTGTTCTAAGCCTTAGTAGGGGGAGGAGGAGGAGGAGGAGGGGCTGGCCCCTCCTTAAAGAGTTGATATGAGTAAATCGTGGGTTTGCTGGTGGGCAATCTCTCCCCTATTCACATAGACTCTACTGTACATATGGATTTTATGGTTGGCTTGGGGCAGCTGGGTTTGTCCTGAATGTATGATATTGTTATAATAATTATTATTCAGCCATGAGGTGTGTTTCTTGTGTGACACTCTGCCCTGTGTGGTTCCATTACCCCACTACCTCTGTCATCAAAGCCAGAAAGTTCTTGGGGATCTCAGCATATATCTCCCGACTTTCTGCTTTCAGACTATCTCTTCCTGAGGCATGGAATACAAGAGGCATAGACCGGGGGGGGGGGGGGGAGCCTTCACCATCCCCCAGGTGCTCTACAGTGAACATGAATGCATCCTTTTTCATTGATCCCTATTTCTTTTTTTTTTTTTTTAAACTTTATTTTATTTATTTATTTATTTATTTGCCTTGGTGTTTGCCTGGAACTGGAACTATAGACAGTTGTTAGCTGCCATGTGGGTGCTGGGAATCGAACCCGGGTCCTCTGGAAGAGCAGACGGTGCTCTTAACCGCTGAGCCATCTCTCCAGCCCCCTGATCCCTGTTTCTATCATGGATTCAATGTACTTCTGCATACATCCCCGAGGGTTCCTTAGGAAGCAGCAAAAGCTTATATGTGGGACTAGGCTAGGCAATGTAGTTTTTTCCTCGTCTGCTTTGGCTGAGTGGTACCCCACCTCTAAGCAGCCAGGAAACACAGCAGGGGGGGACTCAGAAAGAAAGCCTCAGCTGTGGGGAGAGAAGCCCAATGTGGTCCCACCTGGGGAAGTGACAGCTGAGAAGAAGCCAGCGGGGCACACGGGTGGGGCTGCATCGGGTGATCCCACCACCAGGACTTCCCCCTGCTCTCCTTTCTCATCTGAGCAGCTCCTTGTCATCCTTGAAATCTGTGGGAGAGCTCAACAGGGTATGCTGGCCCACCTGCCTTCCTCTGGGGGGTCTCAGGTTTCTGCCATCACTTTACTTGACTGTTTAATGGGCTCTCAGGGTTCTGGGGTGACACAGGAACATATATATTCCACAGGGACAGAGTCTGGCTCAGGGGAGGGTGTCTAAAGCTGCTCTAATAAGAATCGTAATCCCAGGTCTGGAGAGACGGCTCACTAGTTCAGAGCACTGGCTGTTCTTACAGAGGACCTGGACTGGTTCTCAGCACCCACATGGTGGCTCACAATCATCTATAACTCCAGTCCCCAAGGATACAACATCCTATTCTGGTCTTTATGAAAACTACACACACATGTGTCTAGACAGACATACAGGCAAACACACGGGGATGTAGTAGAATTCAGGTGTTAGCCTGCAAAGCTTGGAGGCCTGTCTCTGGAATACTGGGAGCCTGAATGGGGCGTGGCCAGACCCCATTGAGACACAGGGACATTGACCTTCTTTCTTTTTGTTCTTGCCTTCTGGGGAGGGATCAACCATCCATCGTGGGACAGTTCCACTCTCCAAGAACTGTCTTAAGGTTCAATTTGGAAGGGTTTATATACCCCTCAATAAATACTAGTCCTTTATATGATACACTGCTATTGAATATTTCAGCAATATTACCTTTTGCTAAAATAACTTTTTTAAAAAAGATTTATTTATTATGTATACAGAAGAGGGCACCAGATGTCATCATAGATGGTTGTGAGCCACCATGTGGTTGCTGGGAATCGAACTCAGGTCCTCCAGAAGAACAGTCAGTGCTCTTAACCGCTGGGCCATCTCTCCAGCCCATCCTTAAGTATATTCTTTAGCTTCTCCCCCAAGACCCATGGCATTAGGGAAGAACTGCACACAACTGGTTGGGAAGGGTGACTGGGAACTCAGGTGAGGGCTCTATGACCTCCCTGCTCCTTCCTTCTCTGAGGAAAGTGACTGTGGTTAGCTTAGCCAAACCCAGGAGGGTGGTGTGTGCTGGGCTCACAGGACATCTGTATGACAATCCTCATCTCTTCCTCTACTTTTCTTGGACATACGGGAAGAGGTTCCACCATGAGCTCCAGGGAGAGAGGAGAGAAACAGGAAGTGAGAAATAGGCTGTCTCCCCAAAGCTGGTGAACACCGAGCTCACCTCTCCCTCAACCCGGACTGTCTCCAGCACCAACAATGATACATGTTACCCTTATGGTGAGGTGAAAGCTGAGAGCCCTCCTAAAGGTCCTCTCCTGCCGGGGAGGCCCAGGTTGGACACATTCTGAGTCTTCTGTCACTTCTGTTTTCACAACAAACAATCTGATAGGGATAAGAGCTAAACTGCATGGGAACCGGACAAGGCATTGTCACCCGGGATTCACTAATACTCAGGCTGCTGGATGCAGGAGCATGGTCCCAGGAGGCCTGTCTGATGTAGACATCTGTAAGAACATACTGATGTTGCTGTTCAGTTCTGGAGATCAGAAGTTTCCATTCAAAATCACAAGATGGCTGGAAAGAGCCCTCATTGTGCAATCCTAAAAATCAGAGGTCAGATCTCAGCACCCATGTACCAATCTGGGCATCCTGCACATGCCTGTGACCCCAGCTCCAGTCAAGGTGGAGACAGGAGAAGCACTGGAACTTCCTAGCTACCAGGACAGCTGAGAAAATGTGAGTCCCAGATTCAGAGAGGACGGACCCTGCCTGAAAGTGATAGGCAAAGAGTGATAAAGGGTACCTAATAAGCTGCGGGGGGCCTCCAAATGTGTGCACAGATGCACACAGACATTCCTTTTAATTAATTACAGTGACATTTTTAGTATGTGCACGTGGAGATCAGAGGCCAGCTCAGGAGCTGGTTCTCCTCTTCAGCCATGTGGATCCTTTGGGTTGGACTCAGATCATCAGGCTTGGAAGCAAGAGTCTGTTGGATCATCTTACAAGTTCAATAAATACATCTTTAAAAAAATAAAACAAGCCTTTAATCCAAATACTTGGGAGGCAGAAGCAGGTGGATCTCTGTGAGTTCAAGGCAAGCCTGGTCTACAGAGTGAGCTCCAGGATAAGCAGAGTTATGCAGAAAAACTGTCTCAAAAAACAAACAATAAAAATAAAGACTTACCGGTGAAGGGTATAGCTCAGTGGTCAAGCATATGATTAGCAGACTTCAGGCTCCTCAATCTCTTGCATTGGAAATGAAATAAAGATAGAAGTTCATTTAACTCACAGTCAGAAATCTGGGAAATCCAAGAACATGGTTCTGGCACTTGGTGAGGTCCTTCTTGCCAAACTGTACCATGATAAAGGGCATTTCATGGTGAGACAGTAAGCTAGCCAGAGAGCTTAATAACAACGTCACTCCCAAAGTAATACATCCGGCTACACATTGACCAATGCATTCCTGACAGCAGATATACCCACTTCTCCCCCAGTCCTGCCACTCAGATGTGGCTCATAGCTGTAATTCCAGCACTGGGAGCCAGGGGCCTGGGCTACACAGTCATTTCCAGGCAAGCCTGGGCTACAGAGAAAGCCCCTGTCTCAAAGAGGGGGAGAGGGGGGAGAGGGAGCACCTGAGCGTGACAGTGGTGGTAGCACATGTCTTTAGTCCCTGCACTTGGGAGGCAGACACAGACAGATCTCTGTGAGTTCAAGGCCAGCCTGGTCTACAGAGCGAGTTCCAGGACAGCCAGGGCTACTCAGAAAAACTCTGTCTTGAAAAACAAATAACAAAACAAAAAAATAAAGAGAGTAAAAGCTTTAAAATCCACCATTCAACACTGCTTCACCAAAAACAAAATTCCCCAAATAAGCATTTAGGAGATACATTCAAGAAATACTGTACCTGTATATAAAACACACAGAGAGAGACACTTACAAATGTACAGAAAGGAGAGAATTTTCTATAAGTATAAAACTGATCAAGGAGATTGAGAAAAATACCAGGATTAGGTGTTATGCCCGTGTGTAAGAATTTCCACCAGGGAGACTGGACACACTGTGAAGGGTGGGGATTTTATTGCTACATACAGAGAGCAAGGACCTAGCTCGGGCACAGCAGAAGGGGTAAGAGAGGGGTAAGCGTGTCTGGGGGAGGTGTTTAAAGAAAAACCTACATAATCAAGATGCAACACACCTTGATGCTCCAGGACTGGGCAAAGGGGTAAGGTGCAGCAGCCATTGGAGTTTTCTGGTGCGAATCCAACCTTTGAATCCACTGGCTGCGGCGGAAGTTCACTCCCAGACCTGGGCCCTGCCCCCAGAGTGAATCCAGGTTCTTACATTAGAATAGTTGTCAAAGAGGATTCTCAGGTTAGCTTTAATTTTTCTCACAAATGCAATTTCAAATAATTTCATTACTGTAAAGAACTCTCAAGAGTTCATCTTTATTCCAATTGTACAGTCATCCTTGGTAGAATCTAATATTTCTTCAGGGACTTGAGACCATTGTTGCTCTTGGCCAAAGTGACTGGCTGCATGCCCTTCTACCACAATTCTCTCTGCTCTCCCCTTGTCAGATAGCCTTGGTGACTTTTCTTAGGGAGAAATGAGCAAACATCTCTTCATCTCAGATAGGGCACCAATAATGGACCAATAAAATGATTCCACCCAAGCCTAACTTCATGACCGCCAGTGTTCTTCCTTACAGGGGCGTCTCATCAACAATATGAGACACTTAATATCCTGGTTGGGGGGGTGACCTGGGGAACTCCCTGAGGGCTGCCACACGAGCAGCCTTGTGGGAATAGCCACAGCTGCTCTGATTTCAAGCGGACAGTGGTGTACCACACCCCAGAGTTCCACACTAGCTGCTATGGGGTATCCCTTTCCCCGGACACTCCACTCTTTGGATTCTTCGGGGTCTTGGGCCTTCACAGCCTAGCCAGACCTCATCTTCAGGAAGAAACCCAGAGTTTCCTCTCCCCCCAGCTCATTAACCCATGGGCTATATTTCAAAGATTCTGACCAAGGGTACTTGGGCAAGGTGGTGCAGAGCTGTTCTGCAGAAGGGACACTGTGAAGGGCATTGGCCTCATCTACCCAGCATATAGCGTGGAGAACGAGAACACACAATTTTATTTTTTACCAGTTTTGTGTCCTGACAATACAGAGGACTTGGACTAAGCAAATAGCTCTGACTTTCTGCAGGATGTTCAGGGAAGCTAAGCTTGTGCTCCAAGCCTCTTTCTGCCAGACAATCTTGCTGTGTCCCTCTTGCTTTTCTCCATCTGCAACAATCTTAGGGCTTGGGAAAGGTAGGCCCCACTCAGTGGCCTCAGTTCTGAGCCTGTGCAGAGGCGGGCAGAGGCAGGCAGAGGTGCTGGCTGTGTCCTGGAGCCCCTGCTCAGGACATGCGGACACAGCAATGAACTATGCTCCCTGGGTCAGCCACCCTTACCCCCAGGAATGGGCACAAGGTGTACCCTGTGGGGGGCCTGGACTAGTAATCAGGTGACTCTAGCTTCTGGGGGTTGTAGAAGCTGGAGATCATTTCACGGAGAGACTAAGGGCCCAGTGGGGGGGAGACAGACAATTGTACTGTGAAATCAGAAGCAGACCATAATAAGCACACTGTACAGCTCTGGGGAAGAGCTCAAGAAGTGTCGGGAA
Source organism: Sigmodon hispidus (assembly GCA_004025045.1). Lineage (NCBI taxonomy): Eukaryota > Metazoa > Chordata > Mammalia > Rodentia > Cricetidae > Sigmodon > Sigmodon hispidus. The sequence continues at coordinate 3,885 of PVIH01018080.1, read as the reverse complement.
CGTGAAAACTGTAGGGTCTGGACAGGGGCTGCTCTGTGGCCATTTTAACACATTTGTCTAGGGGGCAAAGAAGAGCCAAAGGGTGAAACAAAGAATGGTGTAGAGTTAGCACCCAGCAAGAATGCGAGCTCTTAGCCCAAGTCCCCAGCAAAGGTGAGGGGACAAGGATACCCTCAGTCAGGGACCCTCACGCTCCTCCTCTATGGCCTGTAGAACAGAATGGGAACTGAGTGACTAGAACCCAGAACATGGAGTCCAGCACCCAGAATCAGAATCTGAATTCTAAATAAAGCCTGGCATTAGATCTCAGAGACAGGAACTCAGAACCAAGGCCAAAACCCAGAGCTGGCACTCAAGGGTTCAGACTTTGGGGCTCAGACACACAGTGAGGATCAGAATTAAAGATATGGATTTAAGAGCCTGGGGCTGAGCTCCAGGCCAGGAGTATAGAGCCCAAGACTTAAAATCTATAGCTCAGGGGCTGGAGAGATGGCTCAGAGGTTAGGAGCACTGACTGTTCTTCCAGAGGACCTGAGTTCAATTCCCAGCAAAACCACATGGTGGCTCACAACCATCTATGATGAGGTCTGGTGCCCTCTTCTGTAAAACTGTATGCATAATAAATAAATAAATCTAAAAAAAAAAAAAATCTATAGCTCAAACTCACCATTCAGGGAAACAAGTGTGGGACTGTATCAGATAGCAAACTGCTCACAGCTTCACGCTCTAGCCTGAACCCTGTGACCAGCAAAGGTCAGGGCTGGAGCCACAGGAGGGGGACATGCAGGAAGGAGGTGATTTCTGAAGAAAACAACAATCACCAAAAAAATTTAAATAAATAAATAGATAGATAGATAAATAAATAAATAAATTGATCCAACACCTCAAAGCAGCCTCAGCTATTTTGGTCAGACTTTGGCCTTATTCATAAATGAGTGACCAGCGCTTAGGCGCACAAGATTAATAATTACATGAAGGGCTTATTCTGCACACTGGCCTGGAGCCTCATTGGTCAGCCTCTATCCACAGAAGATCTTGTGTTCTCCATCTGGACAATGTCTCAGGCTCTCCAGCTCTAGGCTTGGGCTGGACAACTCATATTAAAGTCCAAGCTTTCCAAACTGGGAATGGTGACCCATACCTTCAATCTCAGAATTTGGGAAGCAGAGACAAGCTGGTATCTATGAGTCTGAGGCCAGACTGGTCCACATGATGAGGCCAAAAGCTATGTAGTGAGACCCTGTCTCAAAAAATGAAACAAAATAATAAAATAAATCCAGGCTCTCCAAAGTTGAGTGAAGTCGGAAGACCAGGAGACAGACTGCTTTGTCTCCATGGCAGGACATGCCCCTGTCTTATCAGCCAGCCTACTGCTGAGGTGATGGCAGCAGATAAGACAGGTATCACGGTAGCATGCTTAGTGTGCCACCAGGACCATGTACTTCACAGTAGCAGTAGTCTGGTGCTGGGAAGGAATGACCACTGCTGTCTCCCACATCCACCACTGTGCTGACAGTGAATTTATTCAGTTAGTAACATGCTCATGAGAGGGGCCAGAAGAGTTGGCATCACTGATGGGAAACAGTGCTGTGGGGTCACAGGGCCAGCAAATCCAGAGTTACTGGCTCTAAGTTTGTGATCCTGGCACTCAGGAGGTAGAACAGAAGAACCATGAGTTCAAGGTTAGCCAGGGCCAACATGGTCAGGCCTCATCTGAAGAAAACAAATTAGGTTATGGAAAAGTGGTCTTGAATTCTGGCTTTTCTGTCCTTGATTATTTTTAGACTTTAGGTTCTACTGAAAAACTTCTTTTATAGCAAACCATGTATTTAAACAGCAAATTTGCCAGGTTTGGTATCATGTATCTTTCATCCCAGCACTCAAGGCAAAGGTAGGCAGATCCATACATGTGTCATACATAGCAAACGGGAATTCTGTAAGTTCAAGGCCAGCCTGATCTACATAGCAAATTTCAGGACAGTTGGCTTCATAGGAAGACTTTTCTCAAAAAGAAAACCAAACAAATTGATCTTAAAAACTAAGGAATCGGGGCTGGAGAGACACAGGCTGAGCCAGGCAGTGAGGGTGCATGCCTTTAATCCCAACCCTCGACAAACAGAGGCAGGCTGATTTCTGTGAGCTGGAGGCTAGCCTGGTCTACATAATGAGTTCCAGATAGCCAGGGCTAATCAACAGCAATAAACAGACAAAAGAGCACCAAGTGGCCTTTCCGAGAAGGTTCAAGTCCCAGAGCTCACATGGCAGCGCACAACTGTGTGTAAGCTGGTTCCAAGGGATCCAACACCCTCTTCCAGCCTCTGTATACACGTGGTACACAGACACATGCAGATTAAACATCCATATTAATTAGTTAGTTAGTTAGCGAGCTAGTTAGCTAGCTAGTTAGTCAGTTAAATATAGAAAGGGCTGATGATCAGCTAGCCCCTTTGGAGGCATATCTTCCTCCTCCCCCCCCTTCCCCATTCGGCTGTTCTGCTGCACTGGGGGAATTGTTTTGTTGGTGTGCTGAAATTCAATATATGTTAGTCTCTCATGTTGACCCTGGCCAGGCTGGAGCCACTTACCCACCCAGGGTGGCTGACTCCTCCCTCATCCTGGCTCTCCAAGGTCAACATGGCTTCTGGTTGCTAAATCTGGATTGTTCTTGAGTTACATCTCAGCAGCATTTGGCTCAGCTGACGGACATATCTCTCAAAGCTTGGTCAACCCTAGTATCTGGGGCAGCTGTTCTTTTGTTCTTCCTCTTCATCTCCCTCTCTGGTCTCTCCACTCTACCCTCCTTAAATGTGGCCAGATTCCTGGCCCTTCCTGGACCGCTGTTGTCTTTGTTATGCATACCTTCTTGGGGCATTTCTCTAGGCAGCCTGAGATGAGCAAGGTGGGCATGAAGCCCCACTGCACTGGCCCTCTCAAGCTGTGCCAGGGTGTCAGTCAATTGACCAAACAGAAGGCAGAGGCTGGTTTTTAAAAGGAATGAGACTTACAAAATTATCAGGTAGCCCATCTCATCATGTCTGGCAGGCCTAGTCTTCACTGTAGGCCAAGCTGCTGTCCCTCTTGCCTCAACTTTTGAAGAGATAGAAAAATAGGTGTGGACCACTGTGTCCACCAGGTCATGCTTTAGCTTGTGTTTTCAAAAGATCACTTGTTGTGGATCCTTAGAAGCCCCCGCAAGTCAAGGCACCTGCTACCAACCTTGAGGATGTAAGTTCACTGTTCAGGATCCACATGGTGGAAGAACCAGATCCCCTCCAGGTGTCTTCTGACTATTGTAATACAGTGAGAGAGACCCCGGAGAGTGGAAGCCAGGGGCCTCATGGCGGGGAGGAAGACAGGCCATGCAGACACTATGGCAGGTGCTGGTCAGTGTGGGTACGAGCAGCAACGAAGGTTCATTGCAGGTAGCACTCAGGGGGGGGGGGAGAAAAAGAGGAAAAGAGACTGGGGGGGGGGAGGGCATTCGAGCTCTAGCAAGGGGGCGGAAATGGAGTGAAAGGAGGGGAGGGGCCTTTTCTCATAGACACCGTACAATGACATCAGGATGCTGGCAGGCAGGGCATTGCCTGCTTATTGGCCAGGACCACCAGGATGGGATCAGAATGCTGACATGCCTCCAGACACATGCCATGACACATGAAATCACACACACTAAAAACAGACGAATGGATCACTGGCTGCTTTCCTTAGAGAAAGGACCGGGAACAATGAGGGCACATGTAGATATAGTACCTGGGAGGCCTTGACACCCTCTACAGGAGACAACAGAGCCTTGGCCTGGGATGGCCTGGGATGTAGCCACAGAGATAACAGACAGATAGATCCTGGAAAATTACAGAAAGTTGGGGAGGGAGGCTGAGCTGGAGA